>OZ038398.1:5550178-5622678 GCA_964036045.1 Eutreptiella sp. 'Long Island Sound 2002' | reverse complement strand
ACAACAGAACACGACACAACAAACAACACAACACTGCACAGCACAGCGCAACACAACACAACACAACACAGCACAGCACAGCACAACACAAAACACAACACAACACTGCACAGCACAGCACAGCACAGCATAGCACAGCACAACACAGCACAACACAACACAACACAACACAACACATCACAACACAACACAGCACAACACAACACAACACAACACAACACATCACAACACAACACAACACTGCACAGCACAGCACAGCACAGCACAGCATAGCACAGCACAGCATAGCACAACACAGCACAACACAACACAACACAACACAACACTGCACAGCACAGCACAGCATAGCACAACACAACACAACACAGCACAACACAACACAACACAGCACAACGCAGCGCATCGCGACGCGACACCACACGACACAACACAACAGCACGATTCAGAATCCCGAAGTTTTAAGAAAGAAGTACTCAAGCATGGGTGGGCATCTGACTGCCAGGGTCCTCAGAACCTGAAGGGACGCTGCAAGTGGCCGGCTGAACTGGGATTTACTTTGAAGGCAGAATACATTGGCCACTTTGTGTGGAGGGCCCCACACTACCTCTGTGCAATTTCCACGCACCACTATCAACAACGATCCGCTGATGTCGTTGCCACCGTGGGTGCCGGCGGCCCATGTATTCTACCAGTCCGGGCGGCCATCCCGCGTCGGCTAAGTGGCTATTACCCCGTGGTATTCGGGCAAGATGCCCTGGTGCGGATGGTTGCCAAAGGTGGTGGGGCAGGGCTATCCGTAGGGCTATCCTTAGACCCCCCTTTTTTTCGTTAAGGACGGCCCTAAAGGACAGCCCCCAAGGACCACCAACCGCCAAACGCCAACCGCCACCAACCGCCACCAACCGCCAACCGCCGACCGCCGCCACCCATCGTTCAACACTGTTTCTGTGGTCTTGTGTCTTGCCCATGTCTTGACCATGAAGCAGAGAGCGTCCCCGTGAACGTTCGCTGTTGTCGGCTGTTTCCCGGAAGGGCAGCCCTGAGTGGGGGAGGGGGGCGTTCGGGAATTGCGCCTCCGTGCCAAACCCCCCCCCCCTCCCTCCCTCGGACTTCGCACGCACCCGTGCCCTCGTGCACAGGTGCAGTTGGGCTACTCAAAGGAGGCGCTCGGGTTGTGGGAGACGTTCAAGAACGCCAAGTGTCTGAAGCGCGAGTCGCCCGAGGCCCTGCAGAAGCTCGAGCAGGTGTGCCCCCCCCCCACCCACCGTCCCCCTGCCTCCGCCCGGTGCTGCGTCCGGTGACTGTACGGCCCCGAGGCACAAAAGGGGGGGGCGGGGTCTCACCGGATGATTTGTTGATGGGGCTGAGGCAGGGATGCATTCAGAAGGCGGGGAGGTCCCCCCTCCAGGGCGCCCGGCCTAAGCCGGGCCACTGTCCCCCTGACGCCAAGCGCCAGCTTCAGTGGCATTTGTAACCGACAGTAACCGCCCCCCAACCGCTTCGGCAACCTCCTCCAACCGCCTGCCTAACCGTTCAGTGACCCTGCACAACAAGGCACCCTGAGACGCTACGCCGCTGGCACTCTGTGACGCCGTGTATTTGGCACTCTGTGACACTGTTCCGCTGGCTCTCTGTGACGCTATGCAGCAGGCAGAACTGTCACGATGGGCAGCGGGCTCACTGTCACGGTGTGCCGCTGGCACACTGGCACAATGTGCAGCATTGCACGCTGTCATGCTATGTTGTAGGCACGCTGTGATGCTGTGCAGCTGCACACTGTCGCGCTATCCTGCGGGCACTCTGCGCCGCTGTACTTCTGACCCGGCATTCTGTGTCGTTGTGCGGCTGGCACACTGTCACGATTTGCTGCTGGCACTCTGTGACGACGTGCTGCGAGCTATTTGTGGCGTTGTACCGCTAGCACCCTGTTGCCCTGTGCCTCGGGGAGGGAGCGGGGGGTGAAGGGAGGGGGAGGGGGTTGAAGGGGACGGGATGGGGGGATGAAAAGAGGGCATGGGGGGTGAAGGGAGAGGATGGCGCTGGAGGGAGGGGATGGGGGGATGGGGAGTGAAGGGAGGACATGGGGATGGAGGGAGGGGATGGGGAGCGAAGGGAGGGGGTGGGAGGGGTGAAGGGGAGGGGAGGGGTCGGAGATGCCGGACATACACTGCGTGAGTGGAGCGCGCGCAGCAGCACCCCCTCCGGGGCTGCGGCACTGCAGAAGGTGCCGATGCGGAGGGTCTGCCTTTCTGGGGCGGCTGCCCGGGGCGCGCGCGTCCCTGTCGCGCAGGTCTGCGAGGCCGCCGGGCTGTCCGACATGGGCACCGCCGTGTGGGAGGCGTGGCGCAGCGACAACAGCTCCGAGTACGCGCGCCTCAGCGCCTGTCTCAAGTTGGAGGGCCCAGCGAAGGCCCAGGAGTTGTGGACGGAGCTAGCGCCCTCGGACTTTAGCGACGTGCGGCTGTACGACCTCGGGATTCGGATCTTTGCGGCGGTGGATGACGTGCCGATGGTATGCGTGAGCCCGTGCGCTTGTGGGTGCCCCAGACGTAGAGATGAAGTGCATCCCACGAGTCCAAAGGACTGTATCAAACTACAACGACCAGAAGACTGCAGGAATTCGCAATACACCCCCGAAAAAAAATCAATATCCCCCCTAAAAACACAATCAATACCCCCCCTAAAAAAAATCAACTGAAACAAAGTGCCCCCCAACGTCGACTGAATTTTGCCACCCTTTATACCCCGAGCCAACACAAGCAAACGGAGCACGCGCACATCCAGGCGACAGTTGCAGCGCTACGGCAGAGGTCACCTCAAAAACGAGGTGAGCTTGGTCCGCTTCTTGGCGTTGGAAGCGCTGGCCGAGGGGCGGGCTCCGGCAGCGGAAGATGCTGCGGTAGCTCCGTCGGCTCATGAGACACACACGCGCGCGCGCGCACCCTCCGAATGTTCATCTGCAACCAAAACTGACAAGATAAACCCCTTGAACAACGCGGGGGACGCGGTAGAGGGCGTCATGGGGCGGCCCTAACGAACGCTCCTGATGCATCCCGTGGAGCCACCAGTGCGCGCAGGGGATCAGGCACCCAGGGAGCCAACCCTGGGGCCCCTGCGGCACAGCGCCGTTGTTCGTCTGCGCCCGGGGGATCCCACACCCAGTGGGCCACCGCTGGGGCCCCTGAGGCGCCCTGTGGAAAGGAATGGTGGGCCGGGCAAGGGCCTCCGACAAAACCGGGGTGGGCAGAACCAAGGACAGCGGCGCGGTCACAGTGCAGCGTAAATCCCCCGCGACACCACGCGGAGCAGGGCACGTGGGCCTCACGCACACGGAAACACAGAGAGGCAGGCTATGGACGGCCTGTGGACGGAGGTGTGTGGACAGCAAAAACAGTCAAACGACCCCGGCAACAACCAGCACAACCCCCAATACGCCAATTATTGGGCGCCGCTGACACGCAAACGGCACATCCCGCCACATTCAGCACAGCCCCAACACACCAACCACTGGGCTCCGCGAACGCGGAAACGACACCAGCAAGAGCACCGGCCGCAGCGGCCGACAGAACGCAGCGACCCGACGCAACATGCGAAGGGACGAACGGGTGACTGTCCAGGGCCCCGTAAAGGAACAACAACCAGACGGAATGTCACACGGGGGGAGTTGAGGTCCGCAATTTTTGTTTCGCAATTTTCCGCGATCTGTCCGCAATTGCTTTTGCTTTTTGCTGGTCCGCCTCGCGTGCTTCATTACACATTTTCTGGGGCGCTTCTTCTCACAGTGCGGCACTATTCCCAAGCGGCAGCACAAATCGGATGACCATGTCCGCCTGCCTTCGGTTCATGCCCCAATTCCACGGGGATATTGAGGGTCGCCTCCCGTAATCGTGATACCTGTGGACCAATGTTTGGAGAGACACAGCACCATCTGAGCCACCGGTGCAGACGTGTTGCTCCTTGAGGGTTCGGGAGGTTTGGCTATGCCACCGCAGTTTTTCCGCGATTTTTCCGCAATCCCCCCCCCCCCTGCCCGGGAAGTGGGGCTGTCAAGGGAGGGGGGGAGGGGGGCTTTCTGAGTGTCTATTTTTTTCGACCGAAAGGCGCCTCTGGTACCACTGATGAGGATTTTGTTGTGCTGAGATTGCGTGTCTGCCTGTGACCCACAACAGCGCGTAACCCACACGACTCCGTACGGGGGGGGGGGGGGTCAACGGACCCTCCGAACCGGCGCGGCACTGAGCCACTCGGAAATACCCGCCCTCCTCACGTCGAGAACTCAGTAGGAATCTGCCGCCTCCAGTGCGTGCCTCGGTAGGGCTCAGCCCCGCCCGATCGCGTCCGGCCCGGCCCCGGTCGCCTCCGCAGGTCCGCAAACTGTCCGACGCGATGCCGCGCCTCACCCGCGACGCCAGCCAGACGCTGCTCGACCTGTACGCCCGGCAGGACCAGCCCGGGCCCCTCGCCGGGCTCCTGCGCGCCATGCGGGCGCAGCGCCTGCGCCCCAGCGGCCCGTTCCAGCGGCGGCTGCGGGAGCTGCTCACGGAGGAGGCGCCGCAGCTGCATGGGCCCCTGGTGGGGCAGCGGGCGGTGTGGGAGTGGCTCTATTTGGAGGAGCAGCTGCGGGCGCTGTGCCTGCGGGGGGACCCCCAGGGCGTCGCCCGCGTCGCCCCCCGCCTCGTGGAGGCCGAGATCAGCCTCGTGGACGTCGTGCGGGACCTGCTCGGCGCTGGTGTGGCACGCGGCGGGCGGTGGGGCTGGGGGGGTTTGCGTGTGGGAAGTGGCGTTGAGGAGGGGGCAGGGGCGGGATGTAGCCTGATCCGGTATGCCTCCCGGTGCATCGTAGACCACGGGGGAAACGGGGGGAAACGGGGGGAAACTGGGGACAACGGGGGGAAACGGGGGGAAACGGGGGGAAACGGGGGGAAACAGGGCAAAAACGGGGGGAAACAGGGGAAACCTGGCAACAACGGGGGGAAACGGGGGGAAACGGGGGACAAAGGGGGGAAACAGGGCAAAAACGGGGGGAAACCGGGCAAAAACGGGGGGCGTCCAACGAAGGCCTTTCCTCCGGTTGCAACGGAGTAGTAGCGGAAGGATGTGTGCAAAGAAATGTGTGTGTGCCAGGGTACGATGGCAGGGGAAGTTCAGAGGTGCGATGGAGGCTTCCACTTCAGGGGGGGTGGCGGTGGGTGGGGGAGTCCGAGGGGGGGAGGGTGGGGGGGTGGGTGCGGCCCCAAGAGGAGCGGTCCCCAAATGACGGCCATGCGCAAGGCCCCACTCCAGACCCCATGACACGAATTGATGTTGTCCGTCTGGACGGCCCGATGGCTTGTGATTGTCCGACGAGCGTTGGTCGGACATGATATCCTCGTCTCTCTGTGTTCGACACCGTGCGTGTCTTGAGGGTGAACCGGGTTTGGCGTAGAGAATACAGATGCACTCGTGCCTTGCGGTGGATTGCCCAGGGAGGCATTTAGAAGGCGGGGAGGTACCCCCCCCCCCTCTTCCAGGGCCCCCAGCCTATGGGGGCGTACCGTGCGCTGTGCGCGCGCTGTGCGAAAAGTTGGCTGTTCTCCACCACCGGGAGTTCGGTAAGTTCAGAAGATTGAAAGGACGTCATTGAATGGCGGCTGCAATGGACGGGGCTATAGGGGGCAGAATTTAGGTCCCTGGGACCCATGGCAAGCATCAGATGTTTGAATTTTTGTGTTTTGAATTGATTGTGCATGATTCCGCAGGTGGGTGGTTTTCAGGGTTGCTACCTGGATAATCACCGTAATAATTGGCGCTGTGCCCGCGCTGTACCCGCGCTGTGCGAAAACACCCCCTATGCCCAGCCACTGTCCCCCTGACGCCAAGTGGCAGCCTCAATGGCATTTGTTACTGACAGTAACCGCCCCCCAACCGCTTTGGCAACCTCCTCCAACCGCCTGCCTAACGGCCTGTGAGGCTGCCTCTGAGGTCCTTTCTAATGCATCCCTGGGAGTGCCTTGCCTCAGGTTTGCAATTTTGCAGCACTGTTTGTCTGTTTTTTACACATTCAAATTCGATATCCTAATTAGCCCCCCCCCCCCCCCCCCCCCCCCCCTTAAGTGGAACTCTGGGGGTCATGCCACAGGCTTTTGACTCGGCGCCGTGCCCGTCTGCAACCTCCGCTCCGGTGTTCGCACAGAGTCGGAGTCGAACGTGCGCCTGGACCCGCCGTGTGCGCGCGCGCTGGCGCCGGCGTACGCGGCGGAGGCGCCGAACTACAGCGGCACGGCGGACGTCGCGGCGCTGGCGGACGCGCTGCTGCTGCGGGCCATCCAGGACCAGGCGACGTGGGCCGCGGAGGCGGTGGACGGGGAGGCGGTCATGGCGATGTTCGTCGCGCTGTACGGCGACGCCGGGGACCTCCCGCGCGTGGCCACGACGCTGGACTCGTTCGAGACGACGTTTGGTGTGCCTCGCCCCCGCCGCCGCGGGGGATGGGGAGGTGGGCGGGTGGGAGTGGGGGGGGGGGGGGGGCAGCGACAACACGGGGGAGGGCCTGGGCTCGCCGGCCCCGTCGCTACCGGGGGCCCGGGCGACCCCCTGCTCGACCGGGACCACGTGGGGGGTGGTCTCCCGCAGCCCAGACGGGACGCGGGCTGGAGCCCACCAGGGGCAGACCAGGCGTGAGGGGGAAGGGCAGTGATGTGTTGGAACGGCCGTACACCGTAGGACAAGCGGAGCCCCCCCCCCCCTCCTCCCCTTCCAATGTTTGAGGCTGACAGCCAAAACTTTGCTTCGGCGCCTGTTTTGGCCTGTTTTGTATTGTACTTCGCAGTCCCCTACAAAAAAGAGAGTGTGGGGGGGGGGGGGTATGGGGGGGGGGTCCCCCCATATACCCCCCCCTCCCCCCCCCCCCTCCTCCCCTTCCAATGTTTGAGGCTGACAGCCAAAATTTTGCTTCGGCGCCTTCGGTGCCAAGAGGATTCAAAATTTTCGGCCCACCTTCGGCGGGGACTATAGGGAGGAGGGGGGGTCCCAGCCACCCCACCCCCCCCCCCGCGCCGCTCACGGAGGACCCATTGGGTCTGTCGCGCAGTGAAAGCCAGGGAAGTCCATCCCATCCCCCCCCCCCCTCTTCAGACCCCCCCCTCCCCCCCTCTTCTAACACATCCCTGGGGCAGGGGTTGACAAGGGTACCCCACACCAACATCAGCAGCCCACCCACGGGCGCCCATGTCCCCCACCCCACCCCCATCCCGCCCAGTGTGCCCGTTCCGCGCCTGTTCATGCGCCAGAGGGAACAGCGCCGCCTCCAACGGCACGAGTGGGACCCACGCAGGTGCCCGGCCACGGACCCCACCGATGATGGCCGGGGGCTGTGGTCCGGAGGTGCGCAGGACACCCGCGGAAACCGTGAAGGTGCGCGCGACCCCCACGTGTGCCACGCGCAGAGATGGAGTGATTGGGCCTCACGCACATGGCAGCGCGGTGCGGCAGGGGGCGGACGACGAGGACGACGCGCGGAGGGGGTGGGGCCTTTGGGCCTCGCACACACGGAAACGCGGCGAGACAATGTGGGGGACGACCTGAACGCGGAGGGGGAGTGTACAGGCAAAAACCGTAAAACGACCCCCGCAGCAACAAGCACAACCCCCAGTACGCCAACGACTGGGCTCCGCTGACGCGGAAACGACACCAGCGGGAGCACCGGCCGCAGCGGCCGACAGAACGCAGCGACCCGACGCAACATGCGAAGGGAAGAACGGGTGACTGTCCAGGGCCCCGTACAGAAACAGCAACCCGACAGAATGCCACACAGGGGGGGGGCATGCATTAGAAGGGAAGGGACCTCAGTGGTGGCCCCAGGAGCGGTTAGACAAGCGGTTGGAGGAGGTCGCCAGAGCGGTTGGGGGCGGTTGCTGTCGGTTGTAAATGCCATTGAGGCTGGTACTTGGAGTTGGGGAGACAGTGGCTGGGCATAGGCTGGGCGCCCTGGAGGGGGATGCCTCCCCTCCTTCCAATGCATCCCTGGGGGGGGGGGGGGGGCATGGGTTTGCAAGGGCTGTGGGGGTGTGTCACCAGGGGATTGTGCATCACCACCGCTTCACTTGTTAGTGGTCTGTCCCCTGGTGTCATGGTGTCTCATCCTTGCCCGGCACACGCAATGCGCGCCTCACACCCACAACCCCTGCACATGCCCATCCCCCCCCCCGAAGGAACTCTGGGCTATGGCACGTGTGCACAAGGGGCAGTCAGCACAAAAGCACAGAAAGAAAATAGGCTCGTCCGCGGCCTAGAAGACCAGAGGTACCTTTTGTGTCACAACTGACAGCCGCTGCAGGCTACCCGACGGCAGTTGTAGGGTAACCGACAGCCGCTGCAGGCGAACTGATGGCAGTTGCAGGGTAACCGACAGCCGCTGCAGGCTAACCGCGGGCAGCTGGAGGATGGCTGATGGCATTTAAAAAGACATCCACCTAAAGTCTGTCATTGGCACAGCGAAGACATACGAACCTTCACGTGCAGTCGGTACTTGAACGAAAAACACCACCCACCACTACTCCACAACACCGACCTCATCCACATACTGCCGTCGGTTAGCCTGCAGCGACTGTCGTTTACCCTGCAACCGCCGTCGGCTAGCCTGCAGCGGCTGTCGGTTACCCTACAACTGCCGTCGGTTCGCCTGCAGCGGCTGTCGGTTACCCTGCAACCGCCGTCAGTTAGCCTGCAGCGGCTGTCGGTTACCCTGCAACTGCTGTCGGCTAGCCTGCAGCGGCTGTCGCCCACCCTACAACAGCCGTCGGTTCGCCTGCAGCGGCTGTCGGTTACCCTACAACTGCTGTCAGATGCCTGCAGCGGCTGTCGGTTACCCTACAACTGCCGTCAGTTAGCCTGCAGCGGCTGTCGGTTACCCTGCAACTGCCGTCAGTTAGCCTGCAGCGGCTGTCGGTTACCCTACAACTGCCGTCAGTTAGCCTGCAGCGGCTGTCGGTTACCCTGCAACTGCCGTCAGTTAGCCTGCAGCGGCTGTCGGTTACCCTGCAACCGCCGTCAGTTAGCCTGCAGCGGCTGTCGGTTACCCTACAACTGCCGTCGGTTTGCCTGCAGCGGCTGTCGGTTACCCTACAACTGCCGTCAGTTAGCCTGCAGCGGCTGTCGGTTACCCTACAACTGCCGTCAGTTAGCCTGCAGCGGCTGTCGGTTACCCTACAACTGCTGTCGGCTAGCCTGCAGCGGCTGTCGCCCACCCTACAACAGCCGTCAGTTAGCCTGCAGCGGCTGTCGGTTACCCTGCAACTGCCGTCGGCTAGCCTGCAGCGGCTGTCGCCCACCCTACAACAGCCGTCAGTTAGCCTGCAGCGGCTGTCGGTTACCCTGCAACTGCCGTCAGTTAGCCTGCAGCGGCTGTCGGTTACCCTACAACTGCTGTCGGCTAGCCTGCAGCGGCTGTCGCCCACCCTACAACTGCCGTCAGTTAGCCTGCAGCGGCTGTCGGTTACCCTGCAACTGCTGTCGGCTAGCCTGCAGCGGCTGTCGCCCACCCTACAACAGCCGTCAGTTAGCCTGCAGCGGCTGTCGGTTACCCTGCAACTGCCGTCAGTTAGCCTGCAGCGGCTGTCGGTTACCCTACAACTGCCGTCAGTTAGCCTGCAGCGGCTGTCGGTTACCCTGCAACTGCCGTCAGTTAGCCTGCAGCGGCTGTCGGTTACCCTACAACTGCCGTCAGTTAGCCTGCAGCGGCTGTCGGTTACCCTGCAACTGCCGTCAGTTAGCCTGCAGCGGCTGTCGGTTACCCTGCAACCGCCGTCAGTTAGCCTGCAGCGGCTGTCGGTTACCCTACAACTGCCGTCGGTTTGCCTGCAGCGGCTGTCGGTTACCCTACAACTGCCGTCAGTTAGCCTGCAGCGGCTGTCGGTTACCCTACAACTGCCGTCAGTTAGCCTGCAGCGGCTGTCGTTTACCCTGCAACTGCCGTCAGTTAGCCTGCAGCGGCTGTCGGTTACCCTACAACTGCCGTCAGTTAGCCTGCAGCGGCTGTCGGTTACCCTACAACTGCCGTCAGTTAGCCTGCAGCGGCTGTCGGTTACCCTACAACTGCCGTCAGTTAGCCTGCAGCGGCTGTCGGTTACCCTACAACTGCCGTCAGTTAGCCTGCAGCGGCTGTCGGTTACCCTACAACTGCCGTCAGTTAGCCTGCAGCGGCTGTCGGTTACCCTGCAACTGCCGTCAGTTAGCCTGCAGCGGCTGTCGGTTACCCTGCAACCGCCGTCGGTTAGCCTGCAGCGGCTGTCGCCCACCCTACAACTGCCGTCAGTTAGCCTGCAGCGGCTGTCGGTTACCCTGCAACCGCCGTCGGTTTGCCTGCAGCGGCTGTCGGTTACCCTACAACTGCCGTCAGTTAGCCTGCAGCGGCTGTCGTTTACCCTGCAACTGCCGTCAGTTAGCCTGCAGCGGCTGTCGGTTACCCTGCAACTGCCGTCAGTTAGCCTGCAGCAGCTGTCGGTTACCCTGCAACCGCCGTCGGTTTGCCTGCAGCGGCTGTCGGTTACCCTGCAACCGCCGTCGGTTAGCCTGCAGCGGCTGTCGGTTACCCTACAACCGCCGTCGGTTTGCCTGCAGCGGCTGTCGGTTACCCTGCAACTGCCGTCGGTTAGCCTCCTGCGGCTGTCCTGCGCCAGGCTGGGTGCACCGGATGCCGAAGCCCTTGTGCTGCCTTGCCGTCGAAGACCGCCCCGCCCCCGATGTCGTTCCGTATCCCCGGCATTCCAGGCATCACCCCCACGCGGATCGCGACGTTCCACGCCATCGCCAAGGCGTACGCCACGGCGAAGGACTTCGACAGTGTGCAGGGGGTGCACGCCCTTGTGCAGGAGACGGGGGTCGTGCCCTATGCCCCGTGGTTCCGCCTGCTGGCCCAGGTCTACCACGTGAGTGCCCCGGAGCGACTGCCGGATCTGTGGCGCGAAATGGTCACCCACGGGCTGCGGGTATGCACCGCCGCGCCCCGCCCCAACACGCAAGAACAGTGGCATATCCGACCCAAACGTGCCTGCAAAAGAACCAGCCAGCCACCCATGAAAGCGCGCGCGGCGTCTCACCCCCAAACAGTTAGCGCACGCGGTGTCTCACCCCCAAACAGTTTCAGCGCGCGGTATCTCACCCCCAAACAGTTAGCGCGCGCGGTGTCTCACCCCCAAATAGTTAGAGCGCGCGGTGTCTCACCCCCAAACAGTTAGAGCGCGCGGTGTCTCACCCCCAAACAGTTAGCGTGCGCGGCGTCTCACCTCCAAACAGTTAGCGTGCGCGGCGTCTCACCCCCAAACAGTTAGCGCGCGCGGCGTCTCACCCCCAAACAGTTAGCGCGCGCGGCGTCTCACCCCCAAACAGTTAGCGCGCGCGGCGTCCCTCGTCCGTGACGCAGTTGGCTCTGGAGAGCTGCATGAGCTCACACACCCAAATCACCCCAGCACCTGCGGTCCTGCAGCACGGCTCCACAAAACAGCGAGGGAAGGATTGGGGGGTACTCCGGGTCAGACCCGACACCACCACGCCCCCTGACCTTTGGGCCCTGGGGGTGGGGGGGGGGGGGGGGGGGCCAGGGGGCCGCCGGGCGGGGGTCCCGGATACCCCCAACATCCGTGCCTCAAAATGACGTTGACCCTCGTTGCACCGGTCGTCCTGAACACACGCATATGTGTGGGGGTTGACTCCCTCGGGGGGGGGGGGGTCCCCAACAGATTTTGTGGGGCGGGATGGGGGGGGGTCAGGGGTCAGACACCGTGTCCACGTTCTTCGGACATATTGGGAGTCCGTCCCCGTGAAGATCTGAGCTTTTTGAGTGTACAAATTGCGCAATCGAGTGCACACCGCAGTTCACCCAAACACCAAATCCAGCGCCAAATTGGACCGAAGTCCGGCCCAGGGCATTGCTCAGTGCCCCGTTCGATACTCCACCGGGAAGAGGGGGGGGGGGGGGGTCTGAGGCCCACACAAACGGTCGTGTGCCTGAAGTCGCCCTCCGTTCTCTGGCCCCTTTAATGAATTCTCATTTTTTCCCCGCGCATCTGATCTGGTGGGGGAGAGGGGGGGGGGGACCGGCCATAATCCCAGGAACGCCAGGAGAGCCCCCCCCCCCCAGGGCCCGGTATCAGTAGGCAATCCCCGGGTCCGGACCCGCATGCGCACGGTCCCCCCGTTGATCTTTCCAATAAAAAAGTTTCCAAAACATTTCCCAACCGAAAAAAATTTTTGTTGCAAATAATTTTTGTTGGAAATATTTTTGTTGGGATACCCCCCCCCTCCCCCCCCCATGACCGAGGCCTTGTGCCCCCCCCCCCCCCGTGACCCCCTCCGCGCCCTCCACCCGCACAGCCCACGCCGGACATCACCCACGCCTGCGTCGAGAAATGCGAGGCCGCGGCCGAGACGCTGGTCGCGGAGCTGCAGGCGGCGGACATCGGCGCCTGCGCGTCGCTGCTCGAGGCGTGCCTCCGCGTCGGCCAGCCCCCCTCCGCCCGCCGCGTGTGGGAGGCGCTGGACCGGGGCCGCCTGGTGCAGCAGCTGGAGCCCGAGGCGTGGCACGGGCTGCTGGACGCGGCGGCGCGGGCCCCCGACGCCGATGTCCTGGGGGGCCTGGTGGCCGCGATGGGGGAGGGGCGGGTGCTGACCGCCGCCGCGCGCGCCGTCCTGATTGCCCAGTCGAAGGTGTGCGCCCCCGCTGCCACCCGCCGAAGCCCCCCCCACCCCCGGGGGAAGTATCAGAACGGCCGTAGGCCATCGGAGGAGGGGGGGAGGGGCGGGCCGGGATGCGTTGGAAGGGGGGGGAATACCCCCTCCCCCCCTCCAGGGCGCCCAGCCTATGCCCAGCCACTGTCCCCCTGACGCCAAGTGCCAGCCTCAACGGCATTTGTAACTGACAGTAACCGCCCCCCAACCGCTTTGGCAACCTCCTCCAACCGCCTGCCTAACCGCCTCTGAGGCCCCTGCCCTTCTGATGCATCCGGGGCGGTTACTCCCCCCCGGAACCCCCCCCCCTCCCCTCCAGACCAAAGGGACCATCGCGGGAAAAACGAAATTTACCGTTGGGAAACTCTGATCGGGCCATTTTTGGTACACAATTTTTTGGGTCCCAGACCCCCCCCTCCCCCCCCCCCCCCCCTCATCCCCCAATACGTCCCTATCCCCCACCTCCCGCCAAAACAAGGAGCCTCCGCTTTGTGGAGCGGGGGCAACGGGTTGGCGTTTGGGGGCTGTCTTGCAATCGTGTGGGGGCGCCCATGCTCGGCCCCCGATGGCGTGGCATCGCGGCATCCGCGCAGAAATGAAGCCAAAGGCCGCTGAGCAGCGGGCTCTCCCAGCGGGTGTCCTCACGGCACGAATGGGACAAATCAGACAAATTATCAGACAGTGCCTCATCATCCACTGACTCCAGATCAGAGGGTACCTCGGCTTTTTGTCTTTTATGACCGGTGATCCTATCTTTAAACCTAAAATAGAGCAGCGCGTCAATTACGTCTTCGCGTTTTGCGCGTGGCAATGGTGGGACTGGGGAGCTGAAATACACTAACTACGAGCGTTGGGGCATGGTAGTCTGGAAAACAAGGAAGATGGAGCACACATGGAGCAATATGTACACAGTGTATGGCATGCGCCGAAGGCGCCGAAAAAACTTTTCCCGTGACTAAAAAATGTTCCCAAAACCCAGGTTTTTGGGGTGCACTTGAGCTGAGGGGGGAGGGGGGTAGGGGGTCCTTTGCGCGAGGGGCAGCAGGCGTCGAAGTGTGGGCGGTGTGGGCGATTGGGACGTGGGGTTTGCATCGTTGTTTTTTTTGGGGGGGGGGTCCAATGGAGCCCCCGTAAAGCGGGTGGACAGGGGCGCGGGGGTCTGGGGAAGGGCCTCAATGGACATGTGTGTCCGGGTGGGGGGGGGGGGGGGGGGGCACCGTGCTGCGTGCGCCGTTTTGGAGCCCTCAACGACCGCATTCCACGCCACAGATCGACGCAGAATGTTGTGTGGGACCGACGACTGAGGGGGTCCCTGTGCATGGGGGGTAGCCGATGGCTTCATGGCGACGCCTTCTCACCCCCTCTCCCCCATTCATCAGCGATCGTTGCTTCTTTTCGGTCGGGAGGATGCGCTGCGGTTGGCCGTCGGTCGCAGGGTTGTGCTGAGTGTTTGGCCTACGGGACGGGGGGGGGGGGGGTGTAGAACGGGTATGAGGGCCAAAAAAAAAGTGTGCGTGCCTTTTATGGGCCTCTCATTGTTGGCTCCTCCATTCAGAATTTCATTTTTCCAAGAGGAAAATTTTTTGCGTTTGGATGGGGGCAGTGGCTGGGGGGGTGGGGGCGCCGGATCACCCCCCCCCCCCGCCCGTGGATAAGCATATCCCCGGTCGGTTGGCCGCCAATCACCAACCGCCGCTGGTTTGTCACAGAGGCGCCGCGGAGCGTCACGGTGTCGCGCGCGCGCGCCGTGCTGCCTCTCCGTCAAAGGGCCTTGCACGCGAATCTCTCGGGTTTTGTTTGGTTGGTGCCCCTCTCGACGACCCGGTCGTGGCGCCGTCCGAGCAGCAATGACGAAGGCAACTGTTGCCCAAACGTCCACCGTGCAGATTGGCATCGGTCACCCGATGTTCCGAGCTTACACCGGCGTCATGGTGGATGTTGTGAGTCCCGTACTTTTTTTGGCTGTTCTTTGTAAGGACTAAAGTCTTGGCACTCACTCGCCTTGGCATCAAACAACAAATCACTCGCAATCCAACGTAAAACAACCTTCGTGCTCGCGCTTGTTCCCCCCATCTCCAGCCCATGACGTCACAGATCGAGCACAGACACGCGCCCAGCGTGCGGCAGGGATTTCAGGTCTCGTTAAGCACCAGCGCGGCGGTGGGCCACTCGGTAATACCTGCCCCCCTCACTTCTAGAACTCAGTAGGAATCTGCTGTTTACCGCGGAAAACAATTGCTTGCCATCCGTTTTTGTTTGTACTCGACGTCCACTTTCCCCGGCATGATTCAGCTGCTTCGCTGCCATAAAAAGAGACCACCTTCCCCGAACTTGTGTGCCGTATTTTGAATACATGTTGAAGCAAATGATGTGCGTGTGGGTGTAGGTGCCCCGTCGGTCGGTCGTTTCCCCTAATGATGTCTGTGCGTGCGCCAGGGTGAAGGGGGGGGGGGTTCATGATGCTCCCACGGCGTCCTCTGTGAGTGTGATGCTGCTGCACCCCCCCCCTCCCCTTAGCTACGCTAAGCTACAGCGGGCGTCGGCACCGTATTAATTCCGTACCTCATTTAGTTCGGTACAAAATGTAGTGCAACCGCAGAAGACATGGTTTTGGTGACAAATCTGCCAATTACGTGGAGTCAGGGACACATTTGTTGTGATTGTTTGCCCACTTGAACCCACAGAGCTCTGATTTTGGGGGTATTCGTGCATTATCTTCCCCTTTCTTGGTGGTGGCATGTGTGCCGGTAGTTGTGTGGGGCCTTTTTGGGCCGTTTCCAGGACATATCATGGAGTTAGAGGGCCGCAAAGAGCTCGTTGACACGGGGAAGTCAAGCCGCACGTGGGGTGTACCCACCGTTTCCCTTCGTTTGGCTGTTTTGAATGTGTTCCAGGGCTTTTTTGGCCCAAGAATGGCTGTACGGCCTTGTCTGAGCTACAGCGGGCGTTGGGACCGGATTACTTCCGTCCTTTTGCGTAGCTTAGACAGGGGGTGGACAGGCCTTTGCTTAGTGGGGGGGGGGGGGGTTCAGGGCGGGTTCCTAGTGAGGAGCCTTGTGGGTGGCACTTGGTCCTACTCAGTTGCCCATACGGTGGGGCTCCTTCCTACTGAGCTGACCGGCATGTGCGGCTGGATCCTACTGAGATCCCCTCACCAGGGCAGGGGGTCACCCCCAGCCCCCGCCTCCACTAAGCAAAGGCCTGGGGGTGGAGGGTAGTTGAATGTGTAGGGCTCTGTGGAAAGGCTGAGGGTTTGGCGCTGGGACAGCGGCGGAGCGTACGTGCCCGCGCCTCCTCAGGACATGGAGACGTTTCGGCGGTTGTACGCAGACCTGCAGCGTGAGCCTTCGGAGGTGTGTTCTCCACTGCGATGCCGGTGGCCTGCGTGCCTTGTCGCTGTGCTGGATCGAGGGTCTTCCGGCTCCGTGGGTTGAGGGAGGGTTGTGGGTGTTCATGTGGGCGCGCGGATATTTGTGTGTGTGTGTGTGTGTGTGTGTGTGTGTGTGTGTGTGTGTGTGTTGTGTGTGTGTGTGTTGTGTGTGTGTGTGTGTGTGCCCGGCTGTCCCACTTTGTTGAAGGTGGTTGATCTGGGGGCGTCGTTATGCAGTGGGTTACCGTCAGCCCACCCCCGAGTAGCTCCGGGAGGTGGTGGGGCAGCCCCTGGTAGTGCCATGTTGTCGGGCTGCCGGTTCTTGGGGGTGTGTGTCCGGTGCCTGTGGCACCCGAATCTGCAGGAGAGCTACAAGGAGGTGAAATTTTTATTCATTGTTCTGTTACAGGGCGGTTCTGTGGGAGCGAGGGCAGGAGCCCCCCCCCCCCCCCCCCCTGCGGGAGGGTGCGAGGAAGAAAGAGCTTGCAGTGGGTAGCGTGCGGTGTGCTGAGTGCGCGCTGTGTCCCCTGCATTGTGGAATGTTCACGTAGTGCTGCTGTGCCGCAGGAGGCTCGGCAGCAGGCAGGAGACACGGCAGCCGGCAGGCGGCTCCGGGGGTCAGCCGGGGGCCGTGGGGCGCGTTGCGCAACGGGCATCACAGAGTGACAGTGGCTGCGGCAAGAGGTATGCCAGTGAGTAGACAGTGGACTGGTGGAGGGCAGAAGGGACTAACAGGGGTCGTGGACCAGGAGCACAGGACGCGGGGATGCGGAGTGGTTGGGCTGGGGTGCTGCTGTTGCCGCAACGAACTGAACTGACAAACGACGGGACAACGGACGGAAAAGGAGGCGTTAAGCCCTGGCCGGACGGTCAGCAGCACTAACCAGAGGCGTTAAGCCCTAGCCATTGCCCTGGCTAGCAGCAACGGAGGCGTTATGCCCTAGCCATTGCCCTGGCTAGCAACAACGGAGGCGATATGCCCTAGCCATTGCCCTGGCTAGCAGCAACGGAGGCGTTATGCCCTAGCCATTGCCCTGGCTAGCAGTTGCGGAGGCGATAAGCCCTAGCCACTGCCATGGCTAGCAGATGCGGAGGCGATATGCCCTGGCCATTGCCCTGGCCAGCATGGCCAGCAGAGACACGACCTGAGCATGATGCTCTAAGAGCGTGGGGAAGGCAGGCGTTTGGAGCTGTGCTGAGTCGCTCTGTGTGCGCTCAGTACGAGGAGCAGGGCATTGCGCCCCAGATCAGGGCATTGCGCCCGAGGAGATGGGCATTGCGCCCGAGGTGCAGGGCATTGCGCCCGAGAAGCAGGACATTGTGCCTGAGGGGCAGGGCATTGTGCCCGTAGAGCAGGACATTGTGCCTGTGGAGATGGGCGTAGCGCCCGTCGAGAAGGGCATTGCGCCCCAGAACAGGGCATTGCGCCCGAGAAGATGGGCATTGCGCCCGAGGTGCAGGGTATTGCGCCCGAGAAGCAGGGCATTGCGCCCGAGGGGCAGGGCATTGTGCCCAAAGAGGCAGGGCATTGCGCCCATAGAGCGATAGGAGAATACAGTGGAGGAAGGGGCGTCTTGTGGTGTATGTGTGTGTCTGCGTGTGTTGCATGTTGCTGCATGTCGTGTTGTGCATTAATTAAGAGGTGGAGCCCGTGGCGGAGGCCTGCACGGGGGTCCTGGCCGGCTCTACTGCCAGCTGGGCGTGAGGGGGGGATCCCTGGGGCAGGTGGTGGGGCAACCGGGGGTAGGTCTGGTAATGGCCTGCCTCTTGGACACAATGACCTACCGGGACGTCTTGTGGTAGGCTCAGGCTAAGGCCTGGTACGTCCGCAATCATGAATCATGAATCATGTGTGTGTGTGTGTGTGTGTGTGTGTGTGTGTGTGTGTGTGTGTGTGTGTGTGTGTGTGTGTGTGTGTGTGTGTGTGTGTGTGTGTGTGTGTGTGTATGTGTGTGTGTGTGTGTGTGTGTGTGTGTGTGTGTGTGTGTGTGTGTGTGTGTGTGTGTGTGTGTGTGTGTGTGTGTGTGTGTGTGTGTGTGTGTGTGTGTGTGTGTGTGTGTGTGTGTGTGTGTGTGTGTGTGTGTGTGTGTGTGTTGTGTGTGTGTGTGTGTGTGTGTGTGTGTGTGTGTGTGTGTGTGTGTGTGTGTGTGTGTGTGTGTGTGTGTGTGTGTGTGTGTGTGTGTGTGTGTGTGTGTGTGTGTGTGTGTGTGTGTGTGTGTGTGTGTGTGTGTGTGTGTGTGTGTGTGTGTGTGTGTGTGTGTGTGTGTGTGTGTGTGTGTGTGTGTGTGTGTGTGTGTGTGTGTGTGTGTCCCCCCGGTAACGGGTGGTATGAGTATTACTTGCTGATTTGAACCATTAGATTTAGTTGGTTGGGCTGGGAGTAGTACAGGGACCTGAGGTGAGGGCTCCAACACATTCCCGCAGCCGGATGCGGAGCTTAAATGTCCTTTCACTCTGTCCTTCGCAGGCCCTTGGCTTAGCGCTCAGCGCGGCTGCCAAGGGCTGGAGACGGTCGAGATCGGGTGCAGGATGTGCCTCTTCCTCTCACCCTGTACTGCAGAAAGGCGCCTAGTCGCTGATGGTCACGTCTTTTCTTTGACTGTTTGCGGCCTGACGAGAATCTACTTACGACCAGTGCCTGTGCCTGTCCTGTTCTTGCTGGTTCTGGGCTTTGGTCGCTTTGCGTCATCCGCGTGTGTGTGTGTGTGTGTGTGTGTGGTCTTTAAGCAGGAGGGCTTGCACGAAAACGGTCAACAACAACAACAACAACAACAACAACAACAACATGTGCGCATGTATCCTCTTCACAAATACGGACTCTGTGTATCAAGTGTGAGTGTGCCTTTTTTTCCAAAAAGGCGCCCAGTGGTGTTCGACATATTGTTTGTTTGACTGTCCCCCTGCTGTAATTTGTGCCCGCTGATTAATGGTCAACCATTGCCTAATTGTCATGCCACGTTGATGTTTGTATCAGGGTGCAGGGGGCTTAGGAGCGAACGACTGCATATCTCAAACCAAGTGCCATGCTGTGGTAGATCTGCCGGTTTGCGCATGGGCACATGTCGGAGTTGAATGAGGTGTCTGCAAGCCGGGAGGAGCTAAATGAGCGCATTGGGAAGCGTGAGCCTCGAGCAGTCTGTCGTTTTGTTGTGCGGCGGGAGGTTGTGGGGGGTTTTTCGTGCACTGGGAGAGTGCGACCATTCCCCGGTGAAAGGGTCGAAGAGGTGCGCAGTGCCCACCCACCCCGAACCAAACAGGAACAGCAATTTGTGTGTCCAATATTGTTTTCTAGACAATTTTAAAGGAAACTGTCCTCAGCCACATTTGTGGCAAACCGAGCAAATAATTTTTTTGCGAACAAAATTGGTTCCTACCTCAGTCTTACCAAATGCCCCTTGCTGCCATCCAAATCAGCCAACACCCCCCGCGCGCGTCCCTGGCTCAGATGGACGCCGACGTGTGTGGCAGCATGCTGCTGGGATGGGGACGGAGCTCGTCGGGACACGCTGATGACGGCAAAGTACTAAACGCTCTCTTCAAGGTCATGCGGTCGCGTAACATTGCCTTCAAATCAGGTGCGCTGCAGTGATCCGGCGGGCTGTCACCGGCGATGGACGACCTCTCCTGCTGCAGAGGGTCGGCTAAACACAAACGGGGTGTGGATAGAACGGGCATGGGAGCACACGCAGGAGGCATGGGCACACACATAACAACCGTTGGTGCGCACAGACATAATCCTTCAACTCACCCCCAATGGCACTTACACCCTCACCCACAGTGGGCCAGCGACCACACCACCAAACCCACAACCGCTGGCCCGCAACCGGAACACCGACCCTCCCACACCGCCAACGGACACCCAAGAGGACGAATATTAGCCACAAATTCTGGTGTCGGTTAGCAACCGAATTCCCATTTCTCCGGTTGGTTAAGTCGGTGAGCAAATGTTTTCACCGTCTAAGTGTATTCCTGTCAATACCATACTTCCCTTTTCTACCATTTGCAATTCCCTTTTTCTGTGCTGCTCCATTTTTTGTTAGAGCAATGGAAATCCCTCTTCTTAAGCACACAATGGGAGCATTTTGGTCAAGAAGCGGCACTGTGTCGGATTGCAATCTTCAAAGAAATCGGGGGAGAAAGATCAGAACGGAACGAACAAAATGTATGACGCGCAGACAGAGCTTACGGGTCGTTCTGCCTCAACGGCACAGTTCCGGCGCCTTAAAGAGCATTTGGAGAACAATTCTCACCTCTAAGAGCTGCATTATGGAGGGTCCTGGAGGGGTCAAGATGGTGCAGTGTAGACCGGGTACCCCTTTCCTCTAGTGTTCACCATTTCCCCCCGTTTGTACCCCTTTTCTCCCATTTTCCCCCATTGTCCCTCCATTTGTCTCCTTTTTCCCATTTTTTCATGGCTTCAACAGAGGAGGCATGGCTGCATGCAGAGGAGGCATGGGTGCTCATTTGGCAGGTTTCGTTGCTGTCCCCTTTCGGCAACCCCGTGTTTTTATTCAGATGTCCTCGGTCAATTCATCAGGCTGGTGCTGCAGAAGCCGGAGCTCAACTCTGCACAATTTCTGTGGGTTGCCTTGGCCGACTGCATCGCGGTGTGTCAGTCCTCCCTCCTCCTCCGTTTTCGGTGCTTCACGTGGCGAATGCAAGGGATCCGGGGGCTGTGCATGGGGGAGCGCATTGGGCGGTGGCAGGGGGCTGTTGCACAGGCGACCGGGGGGGAGGGGGGGTGCTGATCGGCGCAGGGGGACAGGGGGTTCTCGTTTCCGGTCCGACGTGCATTTACCGCTGAGCCGTGTGGCAATTGCAGTCTCATGGTGCGGGCCCCAGTTGCTGTGCCCTCTGGACAGGGCCATCGTTCTTTGTTTTTTTTTTACTGAGGACAGCCTGACGTGTGAAGGCACGCACACACACAGACACCCACGTGCACAAGTGCACCCTCCCAACACGCACACACACGCACGTACGCACGCAGGCACGCACTCACGCACCCACACACCCACACACCAACACACAACACACCAACACAGAACACACCAACACACCAACACACCAACACACAACACACCAGCACAGAACACACAACACACCAACACACCAACACACAACACACCAACACACAACACACCAATACACAACACACCCACACACCCACACACCCACACACCAACACACAACACAGCCACACACCAACACACAACACAACACACCAACACAGAACACACAACACACAATACACGAACACACAACACACAACACACCAACACAGAACACAGAACACACAGCACACGCGCGCGCGCGCGCGCACACACAGAGTGTGCAACTGCCAGTTCGGCAGGTCTCCACGAGTGCACCTGGGGGCATTGCTAATGCTGGGTGCAGGCATCATTATTACACCCCTGCCCCCTCTTTGCCCACCGGAGGACCCCAGGCCCCCTACCTGCCCTTGTTACGTGAGGAACAAGGCAATCCAGGCCCATCTTCCCCCGCCACCACAGGCTCCGCCTCTTAACCAACTTCTGTAGCTTAAATCTCTGCAGCCCCCAACCACAACGCTACATTTCACACTACCCTGGACCCATTTTACTCACTAAACGCCCCAAAATTGGGCGTACTGCCCAGCTCCACGGGCGCAATGCCCACCCCCACGGGCTCAATGCCCAGCTCCATGGGCACAATGCCTTGTTCCGCAACGCTAGTTGCTGCTGGCCAAAAAAACTGGCCAAGGGTGAGCGCCTCCATTCCGTTGTTGCTGGCCTAAAAATAGAGCAACCAATCCAATTTCTAAATACCATCCAGCCCATGCACCAACCAACCAGATTGTACAATGAGGAATCAGCACCGCGCTGACTGCTCGCAGAGTGACCCTGCAAATTTCCAGACACCACCCAGCCCATGCACCATCCCACATGACTGTGCGCTAGGGAATCTCTTGACCGGCTCCCTCTCTCACTGCTAGCCAAAGACTAGCCCAAGCTTAACCACCTCTTTCAATTTTGACCAAAAATTTGCCAAGGCTTGATCCCTTCAACTCTCTCACTGCTGGCCAAAGACTAGCTAGGGCTTATCCACCTCTTTCACTGCTAGCCAAAAGTGGCCAAGGCTTATTGCCTCCTTTCCGTTACTATTGGCCAAGATTGGCCAGGTCTGAACCTCCATCTCTTTCTATTGATCGGGGCATAGTGCCTACATTTGTTGCTGCTAGTCAAATTTTGACCACTTGCATCATTTGCTGCTGGCTAAAACTGGCCAGGGCTTAAAACCTCTTTTCCGCTGCTGTTGGCCCAAAACATGCCTCGCCTCACCGTCTCTGATCCCCCTGATTACTGTCCACACCACTTGAACACCCCAACCGCTATGCTTTGGCATATCTCTAGTTGCTGCCGCCGCTGCAAGCCTTTGCATTGCCACCCTTCACAGTTGTGGGTGCATGCACGCGCGCGTGTGTGGTGGGGTATGGGGTTCAAAGCAGCACAATGGAGCTCAGTGGAGCAGGTTGGAGAAACAAGAGAGGCACAAGGAGCCGCACGGCAGGTGCTGCTTTGGGCCAAGGGAGTCATGCCCCTACCCCTGACCACAGTGTGCAGATGTTGCTTGTGTCGCACTGTGTGCTGTGTGTCTCAGGCTCTCGGCTCTGCCACACACACGCATGCGCACACACACGCACCCGCGGCACACACGCGTGCACGCACACACGCACTTTGTACAGTCGCCACACACCACAAGGCCGTGCAGACATGCCCCCCTTCTCATCGCCAATTACCCACACTTGCCACACTCCAAAGCGCCTGCACTGCACATGACCTTGGAGCTTGTCCAGGCCACGGATTGGTGGCGAAGTTTACTAAGACAGGGGCTGGGTCGGGGTCAGAGGCCAAACGTAAAAAGGTTTTTGTGCCTAAAGTTAACCTCCAATTTTGGGCCCCTTTGATGAATTTCATTTTTTCCCTTTGTCTGATGTGGGGGGGGGGGGGGTCAGGCGGAGGAGCCCAGGCTGCCATTCCCCCCGCCCCCGCCGTAGCCTGAGCTTGTCCCACTTGCACACGGCTACGGCGTACTGCGGCTGGATGCTACAAACGAGGCTCTCAGTAGCAAGATAGGCGTCCTCTGTCCGCTTATTGCCAGGACCATCAGCAATTTGCATGCTGAGGTGGGCAGAGGTGTACATGGAGCGGTGAGGCACTGCCTCAGCCGTGGCCATCGCAAAGGAATCACACCACACAGGGCTTCAACCAAAATGAGGTCCCCGAGAGGGAGCGCCACACCGCCAACACACAAGCGCTGACGGCCCAGAAGTCTATCTAGCCCATCACCGCTAGCCCCCCTGCCATAGGGACTAACAGATATGTAGCAAGATCACGCAGTGTATGCTCTTTTTGGGAAGGTACATGGACGTTCATCCACTGAAGTTGGGGGTGGTGGTGGTGGTGGTGGTGGTGGTGGTGGTGGTGGTGGTGGTGGTGGTGGCGGCGGCGGCGGCAGTGGTTGCTGTTACTCTTGTTGTTGCAGGTAGTGTTCTTGTTCGTTTTCTGGCTGCTGCTGCTGCTGCTGCTCTTGCAGTTGTCACTGTTGTTGTTGTTTGCCCTTGTTGTTGCTGCTGTTGCTGCTGCTGCTGCTGCTGCTGCTGCTGCTCTTCTTGTTTTTGTTGTTGTTGTTGTTGTTTTTGTTGTTGTTGTTGTTACCGTTGTTGTTGTTGTTGTTGTTGTTGTTGGTGTTGTTGTTGCTGCTGCTGCTGCTGCTGTTGTTGGTGGTGGTGGTGGTGGTGGTGGTGCTGCTGCTGCTGCTGCTGCTGTTGTTGTCGTTGTTGTTGTTGTTGTTGTTGTTGCCGCTGAGGTGGGCGCCCATACCCTCCTGAACCAGACGAGTCAGCCGCATGGCCGCTTATAGCCCCCCCCCCGCCCCCCCTTTTGAGGGCGGCAACCACGGCGACCGCTTTGCCCATCTGCACGACTATGAAGGCCATGCCCGTCAGCACTGCCATCATCATTTCGCTCCAACTCCGCAGAACGGTGGGGTTTGTTTGTGACTCATTCAGAGTCCGTGTGGGGGGTCATAACAGCCGGCATTGAGGTGGGGTGGCGGGGGGGGGGGGGGGATCCTTACATCCACAACCAGAGGAGGACCTCCCCCCACCCTGGACCCTCTCCGCCCCCGCCCCCAAGACCAAAGGGAGCTCAATTGATCGATGACGCTCAGTGCCCTCGTATGTGTCGTGGCTTGTGGCGGTTCCGAGCGACAGCGGTGGTAGGCCCATGGGCGGAGGATCCGGGTGATCTGACCGTGGATGGGCTAGGGGGCTACCCCAGGGACGTCGGGCGCGCGAGCACCCCCCCCCCCCCCCACACACGGAAGAAGCGACCCCGGACCCACAGCCCAGCACCCGGTGCCACCGCACCCCACACCCACACCGGCAACGCCCCACAGCACACCCCGGCCCCCACACGCGTTGCGCACGGCCTCCGAGCGGAAGACGACGAGCGGTTTGGGTGACTCTCAGGGCCGCCGAGCCCGAAACAGCCTTGCCGGGAGATGGCCCTGGTGAACCAGAACCAGAACCAGAACCAAGACCAAAGGGACCATCGGGGGAAGGAACGAAGTTTACCGTTGGGACAATCTGATCGGGCCAATTCTGGTACACAAGTTTTTCGGGACCAGAACCTTTTCCCAGCCCCCACTCCTCTCTTCTAACGTTAGCCGGGGGGGGGGGGGCTCCGCGAACGCGGAAACGACACCAGCAAGAGCACCGGCCGCAGCGGCCGACAGAACGCAGCGACCCGACGCAACATGCGAAGGGAAGACCGGGTGAGTGTCCAGGGCCCCATAAAGGAACAACAACCCGACGGAATGTCACACAGGGGGGGCATTAGGGGTTCATTGAGGGGCCATTCCCATTCCCCCGCTGCCTCCTTCAGGACGGGCTTGCCACGCCCACCCACCCGACGGCCGTGCGCCTTCTGGAGACCTTCGCCGAAAAGCGGCAGTGGAGGCCCATCCCCACGCTGTACGCCGCGATCCGAAGCGCCGGCGCCCCCCGGGACTACCACACCAACGTCGCGCTGATGGCGTACCTGCACCTGCGGCAGCTGGACGAGGCCGATGCCCTGGCCCGCGATCTGCTGGTGCGCCTGCGTGAGAGGACGAGCTCTGGGCAGGGGTGGCCCCGCAGCGACACCATCAGCCTGCTGCTGAGGCTGTACCGGGCCCAGTACCTCGTGCCGAAGGTGTTGGAGGTGTGGGAGCTCGCGGAGGACTACAAGTTGAGCCTGGCTACGTACCGCACCGCAGTGATCACGTTCTCGAAGCTGAGGTCTGTGTTAGGCAACGCTTGCGGCTCTGCGGGGTGGGTCCGGGTGGGTGCTCAGCTTAGATATGGGGCGCATGGGTGTGGGGGGTGGGGGGGTGGGGGTCGGGGGGATGGGGAGATGGGGGGGGGTGAGGGGGGGGGGGTCTGGGGGGGTCGGGGGGGGTGTGGGGGGTGGGGGGGGGGGGCGTCGGGGGGTAAGGGGATGTGTGGGGGGTCGGTGGGGTGTGGGGGGTGGGGGGGGTGTGGGTGTGTGGGGGTCGGGAGGTGTGGGGGGTGTGGGGGGTGTGGGGGGTGTGGGGGGTGTGGGGGGTGTGGGGGGTCGGGGGGGTGTGGGTGTGTGGGGGGTCGGGGGGTGTGGGGGGTGTGGGGGGTCGGGGGGTGAGGGGGTTGGGGGTCGGGGGAGGGGGCTGGGGGGGCTGGGATTTGAATTTGGATTTGGGGGCCGATGGTGCGTTGTCCATCATTGCAGCATCATTTGCCCCCTTTTGCTTTCACATGTTTCATGATACGGCCTGCGCCACATGTGACATTTGTGCGCAAATTGCTTCCGAGGGCATATTTGTGATGTTGATGTCCTTGAGTAGCCACTTCTTTATTTCAATTCTGTCACATGGCTGTCTCATGTGGCACGTATGTAGTGTGTTGTGACCATCGAGGACATTCATGTGGTCCCACAACGCCGTTTGGGAATACGCAGCATATCCTCGCGGAGGGGTCTGCAGCGTGTGCACAGTGGGGGTGCCAAGGAATGGCCGTCATAGGCCCAATTGGGCCGCGAAGTAACAATTCGCTCATGCCATTAATACAATTGGGGCCATAGATACAATTGGGGCCGTTTCGGTTGGACTTCCTTTGTCTCGGTAGACTCCTTTCCAATTTGGGTTTCACAGGCAAGGGCGCGCCCCTCCTCCTTGTCTGCTGTGCTCGCCCTCGTACCTCCTGGTGTGGCTCCCGCGTTCTGAGTGTCTGTGTTGCTCCTCCCCCTGTCTGTTGGCGCTCCCGGCTGCCCCTTTTGCGCACCCACTCCTGTCCCACCCCCCCCCCATATGCGGATTTCACGTCTCCGTACGACGTTGACTGTCCCGTGCACGGCACGGCAAATGGTCAGCAGCGCAAGACAGGCAACCTGGTCCGTACTGTGTTGTGGTGCATGTCCCGAACATGGGGGCGCATGGCCCCCATGTGTGGTCGTGTCCCCGTCATAGTCACAGTGTACGTCTGGCCTACATTCGTCACAACACATGCCCCGACGCAGTGATCCAGAGGTGGGTGGAGTTCAGGGTGGCCACGGGAAGGTCAAATTACTTTCTCGCGCTGTGCAGAAGCGCCCCCAATGTCAGGGGGTGTTCGGGGCTGGGGTGTGCCTCGTCGGCCAGGCCGCAACCCGCGGCCGCGCATGCGGCCGTGAGGGTGTTCGGTTGTGCTGGAGCGTCCCGTGTTGGTGGCTGCCCATGCGCCCTCTGTGCGCTCTCTATGCGCCCTCTATGTCGCAGCATGCTGGACATGGTCATGCGGGTGAAGCATGTCGTGGAAACCCATGATTTGGTGCCCGATGTGGGGCTGTACAATACGTACTTGGAGAGCTTCCGGCGGACAGGACAAGTCAGGGCGTTCCGTGAGACACAGCGGGAGATGGAGCAGCGGGGCGTCCAGGGGAACCGTGAGACCCAAGGGCTGCTGGAGAGCATAGACCGTCATGAAAGTGATGTCAACGAGAGGTTTGACGTATTGATGGAGGCGGTCGAGGAGTTGGCACAGAAGCGGCAGTAGGTCCAGCGAGGCGGACTGGCATGTGGGAGGGTCGGCATTCGTTTGTTCTATTTTTGGCTGTTTTTGCGCATCTGAATCGCTGCACATCTCGTCTTGTTGTTGTGGTGGTGGTTGCTGCTGCTGCTGCTGCTGTTGGTGCTGTTGCTGTTTTTGTCGCCGCCATTGCTGTTGTCGCAGTCGTCTTTGTTGTTGTTGCCGCAAATGCGGTTGCACTTATTTTTGCTGTTGTTTTCGGCGGCGGCGGCGGTGGCGACAGCGGTGTGGTGGTGATGTTGTTGTTGTTGTTGTTGTTGTTGTTGTTGTTGTTGTTGTTGTTGTTGTTGTTGTTGTTGTTGTTGTTGTTGTTGTTGTTGTTGTCGTCAGAGTTCTCAATAAGAATCGCGTCATTTCAGGGGTGGGGTTGGGGAGGGAGGTTTAGCTACCTTTGACAATGTCACAGGTTGGACGTCACGCCTGGCTTTTTTGAGGCTGATGGTGACAGGGCCTGGTTACGGTGATAGTGCCTGTGATTCTGACTGTGACTATGACAGTGTTGCTGTTTTGTCATGTGTCCCCTTTGCCTGCTATTTTATCCTGCTGTGTTTCTGTCCGATCGCCTCATGCCTGCAAAATGGACAGATAATTGCCTCCCCCACCATAATGGGGAATGCAAAAGTCATGCTGCTTGTCGTCAGCAGTGGTCCCGGGAAGCCAAGCACAGGAAGTGCGTTTCAGCT
This sequence comes from Eutreptiella sp. 'Long Island Sound 2002', assembly GCA_964036045.1. NCBI lineage: Eukaryota > Euglenozoa > Euglenophyceae > Eutreptiales > Eutreptiaceae > Eutreptiella > Eutreptiella sp. 'Long Island Sound 2002'. Next base: position 5,594,804 of record OZ038398.1, on the reverse strand, counting down.
GCTACTGCTGCAATTTTCGCTGCCCCGACTGACAGATTGGAGCAGACTTGCCACTAGCGTCTGCCAGCTCAGACACGATCAGATGGAGCAGGGTCCTACTGAGCCACACGCCGGACGCAGCACGTTCCTACTGAGTTCCGGTGGTGCAGGGGATGGGTATTACCGAGTGGCCTTTGATACAGGGCCAATTCCTACCGAGAACCAGTTTCCCTGCCAGACGCTAGTGGCATGTCTGGATTGCAGTTGTTTGATGGATGAGTCTGGTTTTCAGTCACAGGGTACAAGTAGTGCAGATTCCCTATCTTCCATCTCAAGAAGTTCTCACGATGACAGCGGTAGTTGCAGTGACTCTGACCATTCCGACAATAGTGCCTGAACAACTTGACGTAGAGTGCTTTGAGTTGTGCCTGCCCTGCCGTACGAGATGCCAAAACCTGGGTGCGCGCATTCAAGAAACACACCACCAACAGCAGAACAAAAACAACGGGAACAACCACGACGACCAGGGACCTCAATAAGCAGGAGAAGGGGGTTGGTCCCCCTTGCCAGCCCTCCCCCCCCCCCAATGTCACATGTCACACGTCACAGGTCTGTGGGTGTGGTCAATGGCAGGCTGTAGCACGTACGATTGCATCAAATGGGTCAGGGCTGGCATGTTGTGTTGATGGTGGTGGTGTTTTCCTTGCTGCCGCTATTGTTGTTGTTGTTGTGGTTGTGGTTGTGGTTGTTGTGGTTGTGGTTGTGGTTGTGGTTGTGGTTGTGGTTGTGGTTGTGGTTGTTGTTGTTGTTGTTGTTGTTGTTGTTGTTGTTGTTGTTGTTGTGGTTGTGGTTGTGGTTGTGGTTGTGGTTGTGGTTGTGGTTGTTGTTGTTGTTGTTGTTGTTGTTGTTCTTGTTGTTCTTGTTGTTGTGGTTGTGGTTGTGGTTGTGGTTGTTGTTGTGGTTGTGGTTGTTGTTGTGGTTGTGGTTGTGGTTGTGGTTGTGGTTGTTGTTGTTGTTGTTGTTGTTGTTGTTGTTGTTGTTGTTGTTGTTGTTGTTGTTGTTGTTTCGCCCCCATCGTCCGTCGTCGTCTTTCTTGTTGTTGTTTGGGATCACCAGATCCTTCCAAAAAGCACGCAGTGCCAAGGCGCGTTGCGGTGTTGCACTAAACAACCCTCACTTCCACCCGTCCATTCAGCTGCTTTACCCAACAAAAATCCAATTGAGTGCTGTCTGCCGTGCGCTAATCCTGCATTGCCCTCGTGGCCGCCGTTGGCCATTATTGCTGACCCTCAGGCCCGTGATCCTTCTTCCAGAATAAGTGCCAAAGGACTGCAGGGCAAACAAATGGAACGGAAGCGCACACCAGCGATGTGCTCCATGTTCGGCCTGCGGGACGGGGGGGACAGGGCAACACGCTGCGGTGGGGGTGGAACAATTGGGCCTCTCGCACACAGAAAAGCGGCGGGACATGTGGTGGACGACCTGAACGCGGAGGGGAGTGAGCAGCAAAGACCGTCAAACGACCCCCCACAACAACCAGCACAACCCCCAGTACGCCGGCTACTGGGCTCCGCTACCGCGGCAACGGCACCCCAAGGGACACTGGCTGTAGCGGCCGTCAGAAAGCATTGACCCGACGCAACACGCGAATGGAATCCGTCCGGGGCGCGGCAAAGAAACCGCAACACCGGGGGGGGGGGGTGAGGGCAACAAAAAGTTTGTGTACCTAAAATGGGCCTCTCATGGTTGGCTCCTCTATTCAAAAGTTCATTTTTCCCCCAGATTGCCAGATTGCTGTCTGAACCTGCTGTTTTTGCCCCGTGGACGTGGCACCCCCGGTGGTGGGTGGTGTTCAGGGCGGTCACAGGAAATTCATTTACCGTTGGGCGCCATGCGGAAACAATCCCCAAGACAGAGCCACAGGGACGCGGGTGCGGACGAAAGACGGCACTGTGCACACCGGCAAATTCCTAACCCATTTGATCTGTGGCCTCACAAGGCGACGCATTTTGCTTGTCCAATGGCTGTCTGAGTCTGAAAGTCCATGGTGCTTCAGTGTGGCAGTGGGTGTGGGGCAGTGGTGGACGATGAAGGGTGTAGCAATCGCATCGGAGGTGAGAAAAGGGTCTGGCCTCACAGTGCCCTTTGCAGCCGGGTTTCCGTCCTGTTACCCAGACTGACGTCAGTCTGGCTGCAGTGAAAAGACCATAGTAGCCCATGTTCCCTCAGCCCTATTTGTGCAGCTGAGACGGCCTGAAACCCATTTTGTCAACGGCAAAGATCGTCTGCCGAGCCACTCGTACCTTCCAGTGGTGCGTGCACCAAAGCTGTACGTGTGGGCGTGTCCAGAATCAACACGCACTGCACGCGGCCGTAGATGGTTGCAAGCGCAGTAAAAACCGGCCACAGGGAATAAGGGATTTGCGGAAGACACCAAAGCCCCTCCTGCAGGGCAAACCCATCGGTTTTCAATGCATGCAGTGGCAACCTGGAAATGATTAGGCACAGGGAACAGGACCCGCCGATACGATGATTGGTACAGGTAGACGAAGTGGGACCCTTTTTTAAGACATCACAAGTTTTTTGTCCACCACACCCAGTTCAGGTGCCAGTCACAAAACAACTATGAACAGCAGCCTGGCCCCCAGGGACACCGAAGGTGCCACAGCGGTGAGGACACTGACGTAGGGTATTGGGACCCATGCCTTTCATAAGGGCACCGAAGTGGGTACTTCGGGGTGCCTCCTGAGCAGCACAGAGCAGGTCAGGGTAAGAGAGGATATGTGAAGGGTGTAGCAGAGCGAATTCAGCAAATAGAAACCAGAACATGCCTACTACAGAGCAGTACACAAATCATAAGGTGTGCCAGGGGGTACAGCCAAAAGAATGTAAGGGCCAGTGCACCATTGAGGGGAAGGTGCCGCAGAGTGGAAGAATTTGGGGCACGAGGGGCAGGGGGGGGGGGGGGCAGTGAAGGCCAGTCAAAAATCAGGTGCCTTCGAGTGGGACCCTTTTTGTATAATTCGGTGTGAGCTGTGCTCGACGGTATTCGGGTGGTTTTGTGGTAAGCAATGGGGTTGCTTTGGTAAAAGACAGGGGAGAAGAGGGCGTTGGTAAGGTTTTAGGAGTTTTTTCGGTAATATTTTTGGGTGTGAGTTTTTGTGGTAAAAGAAAAACAACGATTGCTGAATAGGGGTTTTTGGTAAAGAACAGCTTTTTTTTTTGGTATAACAAACCGATATTTTTTTGGTAAGGTTTTGGGTGAGCTTTGGTAACATTTATGGGTGCGGGGTATTCTGGTAAGGACTGTGGGCTTCTATGGCGGGGTTGGAGATCTCTTGGTAAACCTTTTTCAAATGCCGGATTTTGGCCACAGATTTTGTTGTGGCTGGCTGTGTTTGCGACTTCTTTGCGATCTATTCTTCTCAATATGGCTCATGTGTTTGAGCGCTTGGCCGTATCGGATTATTAATTGCAAATGTCTCGGACGGAGCCATGGAAGAACGGAGTTGTTTGTTTTTGCAGCGTTCAAATGCACCAGCAAGGGTGGTGAGAAGCGCTATTTGTATCATGGTCCCATTCTAGTAGTAAGGCGGTCAAGTAAATGTGCGTTGATACGCCAACCGCCAGGTCAAAACCCACTCTAGCATTGATGTACATGCATTCGAGTTGGTTGTGTAGGCCGCTGCAAGGAAAAAAGATAGCACATGTTCGCCCATCAAGGATGTACTGCACGTGCCTGGAATGAGGGGGCTTCTAACAACAACGATAAGGAAGAGAGAGAGAGAGAGAGAGAGATACAAACAAACAGAGAAACAGAGAAAGGGGGGGCGGGAAGGAGAGAGAGAGAGAGAGAGAGAGAGAGAGGGAGAGAACGAGAGGGAGAGAGAGGGAGAGAGAGGGAGAGAGAGAGAACGAGAGAGAGAGAGACACACACAAAGAGAGAGGGAGGGAGGGAGGGAGGGAGGGAGGGAGGGAGGGAGAGAGGGAGGGAGGGAGAGACAAAGAGACAGACAACCAGAAAAAGAGAGAAAGGGAGAGAGAGAGAGAGAGAGAGAGAGAGAGAGAGAGAGAGAGAGAGAGAGAGAGAGAGAGAGAGAGAGAGATACAAACAAAGAGAGAAACATAGAGAGCGAGCGAGCGAGCGAGAGAGAGAGAGAGAGGGAGAGAGAGAGAGAGAGAGAGAGAGAGAGAGAGAGAGAGAGAGAGGAAGGGAGGGAGAGAGAGAGAGAGAGAGAGAGAGAGGGAGGGAGCGAGAGAGGGAGAGAGAGGGAGAGGGAGAGGGAGAGGGAGAGAGAGGGAGAAAGAACGACAGAGAGGGGGGGGGGGGGGGAACAGACAAACAACCAGACAGAGAGAGAGAGAGAGAGAGAGAGAGAGAAAGAGAGAGACAGACAGAAAGAGAGAGAGAGAGAGAGAGAGAGAGAGAGAGGGAGGGAGAGAGACAGATAGAGAGAGAGAGAGAGAGAGAGAGAGAGAGAGAGAGAGAGATACAAACGAACATAGAAACAGAGAGAGGGGAGGGGGGGGGGGGAGAGAGAGAGAGAGAGAGAGAGAGAGAGAGAGAGAGAGAGAGAGAGAGAGAGAAAGAGAGAGACAGAGAGAGAGAGAGAGAGAGAGAGGGGGGGGGACGGAGGGAGGGAGGGAGGGAGGGAGGGAGGGAGAGGGAGAGGGAGAGGGAGAGGGAGAGGGAGAGGGAGAGGAGAGATCTCCGCTCCCATGTTTGTCAAAATCCGGAAGAAGCAGCTTTTGGTTGGTGCCAGTTATGGTCGTTGTTGGAAGTCCGACCAAGAGACCTGTGATAGTATTTGGACAATCCGCAAAAGTCGCACGCGCAAAGAGATAGTAGCGTGCATTTCTAACACGGTGAAAGCCAAGGCACACGCTTCATAGCACAAAATCTGAAGAGTATGTGGTGTCGGTCCGCATGTTTCCCTGCTCGTTGTTCTATTGGGAGCTGTTTGTCATGCACTAGCGTCCCCTTCGCCACGCCAACTCATCTTTTGCCGACCAATCAGATGTTTTGGTTGGAGTAAGAAAAAGTCACTGCCATGTCTTTCTTGGAGGGCTTGATCCAGGCTAAGCCCCCCTTAAAACCCTTTGTTGATGCTGAGACAAACTTAAGTGTTTTTATCTCTCTTTTGTGGCCTAAAGTACACTTTCTCAGAGTAACTAGGGTTGTGACCCTAGCCCCCCCCATGAAGTTCACCCCTACCACTCAACTGAGCGGAGGTACCTTCCTTCATGGAGGTCATACCAAAATAAATCAGGCATTCCATGCTTGTGGGCCTTGGAGGTTAAGCCTAAGTGGTCTCCCACCCCAAGACCCCTATACTCAATTGATTCTACCACTTATTGTGGTCCTACTTTGTAACTGTTTCTGAATTCAGTTGCTTGGCCAAGTCATTTTCTGTGTGGTCCTGACATCTATGCCCCTCAGTCCTAACCAGCACCATTTCACCCAAAAGAGTGCACATGAAGTGCCTATTGCAACCTCTGAGGCTAGAGTCTGACCAATTTTCATATAAAACCTTTTACATTATCCATTTGTGATTGAATCTATGTTCATATACCTGCTTTGTCTATCTGCAGCCCTTCTGTGTTACACTGGATTCCAAAACCAATCATTGATTCGATCCATATTCAGTCCTTGCTCTACTTGCTGCTTTGGTTTGGGGTTTTCCACTACAAAACCAACTTGCAGGAATACATCAAAAGACCTAGGGCATAATTCAAGGACATCTTTCCGGTAGCAGAGACAGTCCCTTGTGACCTTTTGAACCGACCCTGAGAAGAAGTGCAAAACAAAAGCTCAACAACAAGTCCAACATGTCCACACCAAGTGTAAGGACCTGGCCTATCCGAACTGTCCAAGTACAAATGGGCAGTGTGGTCCACCCAATGAGTGAACCACCACACCGAGCACCACATCACCTCGGTGGCGCATCTGGGTCCCAAGGAGATCCAGAACGCAGAAGGGCGGAGAAGAATAAAGGCCTTACCACCGAGGCCTTAGCAGCACACGGTGGAGACAGCTTCAGTCACCTCCACAAACGTGTGGCTGCTTCAGTATCACGATCCCATTGTCCAGCTTCATCCTCAACTGCCATTGAAGGACCTGAGGAATATGAGAAGCTGAAGATGAAGATGGATGAGTACATCATGCACGAGGAGTACTACAAATCCATCCGTGGGGAAGATGGAGAGGAGCCCTTAGCTGTACATGGATCTAGACCACGTACAGATTTAGGGTCCTATGCACACTCTGGTCCTCCGTCCACAGCATCCCTGCCAAGACGACTACGACCTGAGTACCCAACCCCAAGGGCTCCTGAAGTGGGCCCAACACGAGTCGAAGAACACCATCCGAGGCCGACCTACGGTGCCCTGGATCAAACGGCCGAGCTACTGGCCAAATTCCTGTCTGGATCAGAAGATCCAGATGTGACGGCCTTATCAGAGGCCATTAAGGCTAAACTGGGTATTGCAGAACCCCTACCCAAGCCTGAGTTCCTCTCTCTCTCTCCAGGGCTGAGTACCCTGGCCGAAGATCTCAAGAGATCGAGGGTCTCAAGGCTGTTGCCTAAGGTTACCTGCCCCAGCCCCTTTCACCCCCGTGCCAGGACTGTGCCTATGGCAGATCTACAGGACGTGCCTGTCACAGAGAGTGAGAGAAGAGGGCTGTCAGCCCTGGCCCCACTTGCCGGCGTGTCGCCTTCAGGCCTAACTCCGGGGGGTGGGAAGATGGGCAGACCAATTGCCCAGGCGAACATCCAGCTGGAACTGCCGGAGTTCGACCCTAAAAACCTGCCTGAATGGGCAGAAGAATTTGCGGAGTTCCTTTTGTTGACTGGCCAATCCCATGTGGATGTGGCCACCAAATGTTCACTGCTAAAACCCTCATGCAAAAAGAAATTTTTGCAAAAACAGGTCAAACAGATTGTGAAAACCTGTTCTACTTGGGCGGAGGTACTCCTGAGGTTAGAGAAAACATTCCCAGTCTATCAGACTGACCTCAGCGTACGCACACAAATCGAGGAGCTACCTATGCTCCCGGAGTTTCCATCCGCTGCGCGAATTTCTGAGTATGTGTGCGACATGGAGTACTTATTTTCGAGGATGAATGTGGGCTCCTACGGAGCCACTGAGCCCCACCTGTGGCTCATGAGTAAGATCCCCCAGCGTACGTGGGATGATTGCCGCTCAACCTCTGAGAGGAAGAGCAGGACCCACTCGTATGATACACTGGTGGATCTCTTGATTGAGCTAGCTCTTGAGAGAGAGAACGACTCCCACATGGAGAAGTTCCTCAAGAAGCATTTGGGACGAGGTGGTACCCCTACCCCCGAACGTGGCGAAGGGAAGGGGCATAAAAATCCCACAAACACTAACCAGGGAGGCGGTAAAGGGAGGGGCAACCTACGTGCCATGAACGAGGTTCCAACTGATGCAGGCACACCTCCCCTGTTTTACTGCCGACCTGTCAATGACAAGGGGGGACCCTGTCATGCCTCTGACTGCGATCTCCGCAGTGGGTGTATGCTGCAGATGAAACGTCAGCAGCATACTAAAGATGAGAAAACTGTGACCCATCAGGACCACTTCAGGTGTACCATCACCTGCGGTTACTGTGGCAAATGTCGTCACTATGAGGACGAATGCCACATCAAGAAACGCGAGAGTGACAAACTCAAGCGTCAGGAGGCGGAGCGCCAGAAGACCCCGACTCCCGCCAGGAATCCCCCGAATGGGGATAAAGGTAAAGGAGGTGGCAAGGGGGGTGGCAAAACTGGACCCCCTAACCCCCAGAGGCGCTCATCAGCGCCTGTTGCTACACCTACTCCTGCTGCCACACCCGCTCCTGCCGCAGGTGTCCCCCAGAAGCGACCCCAAGGGGATAACGCTACCCCTGAGGGGAATAATTCTAAGAAGAGGCGCTTGGCCTGGATGGCCAAGTCCCTCATGGCTGCAGGAGTGGAGGTGAAATTCCCTGATGAGGAATAGGGGGGCGGCTCCGAAGAGGAGGACTTGGTTTTCTGGATCCTCGTGAAAATCGGGGATCAGGTTTTTCGAGCAGTGCTTGATACCGGTGCAACACTTTCCATAGTGGCCCGGCGCGTGCTTAAAAGTTTCAGGAAGACTAAGACTGTGGCCATAAGAGTAGGGGATGGGCGTACCATCCATTCCTTGGGGGGGGTCGATGTGACCATATGTCTGGGCGACGAAACCGTGACCCAACACTGCAGAGTGTTGGACACTGACGCCTTTGACATTGTCATTGGCACTGACTTTCTAAGAAGAAACCCCCAGGTTAAAATGCTGTCCCTACAGCGTCCTTACTCTTTGCACTGCGACTTTGGCAGTGGGCTATTCTCCGTTCCTTTGGAGCTGTCAGGACGAAAAGAGTCTGGGCTGCGCTACGCAGCCAAGACGAACTATCGTACTGAAAACTACCAACTCGCCCGTCATGTTGTCGAAAATGGACTGGCGGCCCTTCAGGTAAACCTGGATGAGATCCAGGTGGAATTGTTTGCGAGCCAACAACAGCACATCATGCAGTTGTACTGCTCGAAACAAATGAACAATGCTTTCCGTTTCTTCTGGAAAGCAATGGGCCTAGCGTAGGCTAACCCTCCCTTCTCCCTGCTCGCGAAGGTTCTAACCAAGATCGCTTATGAGGGAGGAAGGGTTGTTATGTGCACCCCTGACTGGGGTTGCTCTGGTGAACATGCTTACTGGCGCCGTATGCTTGACCGAATGACCGTGGGAAGAGTGCAACTCCCCGACGGCCCTATCTATGTGCCTGAGGACTCAGACACAGCTATGCAGGCCCCTGAGTGGGCCAGTTTCCTGTCCATCATCGATGGATCTCTCAATCCTGTACCCCTGTGTGACCTGGACCAGGTGCTACTAAAAGAAGTCATGGCCGAAAATCGTGGCCTGACCCTTTATGATCTCAAAAATCGATCTCCTGAGCACCTATCTGCCACACTTACAGGGTGTGAGTCTCCTGATGACTATCTGGAACCTGCAGCTGTAAAAGAGGATGCTGACGACCAACTGTCTGAGATCGCCAGCACTATTCCCTCTGTTGATCCCAGCTGTGTTGACCTAAAACATAGTGCTTTCCTGGCCCAGCTGTTGCTAGAGGAGGTAGATCTAGAGTCAACCTCTGAACCCGCTTCCTCTGTTGGGAAACCAGTGCTACACATGCAGCCTGTGCACACAGATGAACCCGTGGCCAGGAGTACTGATGCTCTGGCACGGCCTGCTGCTAATAACATGCCATTGTCTGAGCATGACACTCAAGAACTCCGACGGCTGTTGTACCTGAAGGCCGAAGGTATTGAGCGCCAAGAGCGGCTGCAATACCTCAGACAGACCTGGAAATACTCCATCTGGTCTGAGGAGGACGATGAGTCCTATACGCTGCCTGATCCTGAGATACCTCTAGTGTACTCTCTACACTATGGGCAGCAATGTCCCCCTGAGTGGGACGATGGTACTGTACCTGCCGAAACTGCTGATCGGCATAAAAAGAAAGAACATGGAAAAAGCAACCTCCATGCTGAGGAGGATTTCCTTCAGAAAGTCGAGAGTCTTAACCTTGACCCCCGCCTGAAGAAACTGCTTATAACCTATGAGGAGGTGTTCGGCGCCTTGCCGCCTCCCCTATCTTGCAAAAAACTGGTCCAGATGGACCTGAAATTGAAACCAGAATTTGAAAAGACTCGAGTGAGGCGTCGTCCCTATCCCGCTCCACAGGAACAGGTTGAAGAAATCGAGCGCCAGATCCAAGAATGCATTGATGCTGGCCTCGTTGAAGAGTACAAACATGGGGACTACCCCCATCACTGCAGCCCCTGTTTCCTTGTTGCTAAACCAGGGTCGACTGCTCTACGTCTTGTTGTAGACTATGGTGAGGTCAACAAGAAAACCCAGAACCACTCAGGGAGTATTCCTAACATGGAAAACACCCTGGAGCGTATTGCCAAATGCAGGTATAAGACCAAAATGGACAAACGCTCTGGTTTCTGGCAGGTTGACCTAACCGCCGCAGCTCAGGAGCTGCTTGCCTTTATAACCCCTAAGGGTCGTGTCTTCAAGTGGAAGGTTATGCCTTTCGGGGTGGCTAACGCCCCAGCGCTCTTCCAGGAGCTTATGAACAAAATTTTGTACATACTGAGGCGCAGGCCTCTAGTACAAGAGTTGATTTCTCGGGGTGCAGAAATGGAGGCTCACATCGACGACGTGAGTTTGGGTACTAATACCAAAGAGGACCATGTCCTTCTCCTCCGTGAATTCTTCACTGTCTGTCAAGAAAACCATCTCCGAATCAAACTCGAAAAATGCGAGTTTATGAAAGAGGAGATGGAGTATTTGGGTTTCGACGTGGGGTATGGCTGGTGGAAACCAGCCGCGTCTAAGATGCAGCCCCTACAGGACATGCAGATTCGCGATGACCCTAAGAAGGGTCTACACGATGTGAGGAGTTTTGTGGGCGCCTGTAATTTCTATCGGCGTCACATGCACAATTTTACTTACTCCTCTGCACCCCTCACTGACCTAATCAAGAAAACTACTCCCTGGAGGTGGACCTCCAGAGAGGAAGAGTGTTTCCAGGAGTTGAAGAAGAAGATTGCCTCCTCCAACTGCCTGGGAGTTCCCTGCCCTGAGGGCGAGATAGTCCTGATCACTGATGCCAGTGATGTAGGGGGGGGGGGTACGATCTATCAATGGCAGGAGCTTAACCCCGCTGAGCTAACCCACTGCCATGATCGTACTACTGGACTGAACCGTGATGGTTCGTTGAAACATGACTATCCTGCCAGTGAGTGGCGACTGGTGCCACTGGGACACTGGAATTGGAAGTGGAACCAAGCGCGTTCCAACTACAGCACCTATGACCAGGAACTCCTGGCCGGTATGTTGGTGCTATCTTCACAATCCCGACTCCTGGGGTCTAACCCTATTGTCTGGCTGTGTGACCAGGAGCCTGTGAAGTCTTTTCAGAAGGGCCCACCACCAGAAAAAGCGAAGCTAAAACGGTGGTGGACTTACCTGAGCCAGTTCAGGCTGACAGTGCATCATATCCCCGGGATTAAGAATGAACTGTCTGACTATATATCGCGCAACAACTTCGATGCGCTTATTGGTGAGAGCTCTGAGGCGCTCGCCAAAGAGGCTTTCCAGCGTATGGATGTCCAGCTTGACCTGTCCATGCGCACTGCTGGAATCCTGGAGGGTTGGAGTCTAACCGACTATCAGTCAGAGTATGAAGAAATTCTCCAAACCCTCAACACTGGTCTCGAACCCCGTGTCATTGACGGGCACCAGTGGTATAAAAACAATCAGTACCTCTTCTACGAGGACCGAATTGTGGTGCCTGAGGCACGACTGGATGGGTGCCTACAGTGGTCCCATCTCAGTTCTGGTCACACTGGCGCTAATCGCTCAGTGGACTTCTTCCGTGAGTGTTTCTACTCTAGTCTAACCCTGACTGAACTGAGGTCGCGTATGCAGACCATTGTAGATGCTTGTGGCTGTCATGCCAGCAAGCAGAGCGACAGTAGGGATAGGGGTCTGATCTCCAGCTTACCCATACCCTATTGTGCTAACTCTCTTCTCTACGTGGATTACATCCACGGCTTACCACGCTTTGGCGGCTATGATAGTTGCCTCGTGGTCACCTGTGGTCTATCTCGTTTCACCCGTGTGTTCCCTTGCAAAAGAAAATCACAGGTGAGCAGACTGTAAAAATGTTGGTCGAACAATGGTTCGAACCCTATGGAGCACCTAAACAGGTGCACTCTGATGAAGATGTACGCATCCGCAGTGACACTGGGTGGTACAAACGAGTGCTAAATGCCCTCAACGTGGAGGTAACCATAGGTGTGCCCTACACTCACACGTCTAGCCCTCTCTGTGAGAGACAGAACCGTGTGGTGGAGCAAAACTTAAGAATCCTGATGAAACAGGAGCGCACCAAGGACTGGGTACGCCTAGTGCCCTGGGCAGTTCTGTCCATGAACTCACAGCGGAGCTCTTCTACGGGTTTCACCCCCCACGAACTGTTCCATGGAGGACGACCTGCTTGGTTCTTCAAAACCCCCTTTCCTGAGGACTTCAAGAGCCCGGTGGGAGATTGGCTAGAACTCAAGCAGTCTCTGGCTAACCAGGCTGGTACTAACCTGAGGCACATTCGTGACCGTGAACAGAGCCGACGGAACCGCCTACGGCGACCTGCCAGCTTCAAGGTTGGTGACCTTGTTTTGGTACACCGTTCACGCCTACCCTCTTGGCCACGTAACTGCCTACAGGACCCTTACTTTGGACCCTATCGTATCATCAGGATAGATGGATCCAGGATCCATGTCAGGTGCAGTCCACGTCTAGGTGGTGAACTGCTATGTGCTCCTAAGCAGTTGAGGCACTATCACTCCCCTGACGACTTGTCTTGGGATGAGTGGCGCCTCAGCGACAGTGAGATTGAACGTATAGACCTAGAGAATGCTGCCAGTCCAGAGGAGGCAGACGAACTCGAAGAGATGACTGCCGATGAGATGGCAGTCGATGGTTACTACGTGGTTGCAGGTATTGCTCGCCACGAGTATAAACAGGGCTGGAAATTCCTTACCCTGTGGGATGGCTATGGGTTGTCCGAGGCGACCTGGGAACCTATGTCAGCCTTCATACAACCAGATGGGAGTATCAACCCCATCTTCCGCACTTACCTCGTTGAGAACAACGAGGGGCAGCTCCTAACCCGTGCTGAGACTATGTCCCAGCGTAAGAAGCGAAACTAATAACCCTGTGTCAGTCTACTGACCCTGTCTGTGCCCTGCAGACCCATGCCTATGGTTTCCAGCGAGTGTTTGCCTTGTTGACCATGTGTTGCATGGGTACTGCCCTAATGTAATGACCTTGGTGAGCCAACGAAGAACGGTGGCTTTCTACACCAGGGGGGAATGACAAGCAAGGTGTTATGAGGCAAGGTGTGTCTTCCCTCCTTGGGGACAAGCGAGCCCACAGTTAGGACCCCTGACTGGTCCAGACCCATGGGGTTCTACCCTTCCTTACAGGGTTTACCTTACCCTTACCTGCCATAACGTATGTGTGAGTGTGCTAGTCCTAAGGTCCTGAGAGCAAGCCGCAGAAGTGGTGTCCTAATTATACCCAAGTCTGCGCCCTTGCTAAACCTGGAGGGTTGGCTTATTGATGCCACGGGGTACGCCCCGGGTCTCCCCTCCCCTATGCGCCCAATTTCTGTGCTGGCGCAAAACCTTGGGGGAATACCCAGAGTGTTAATCCAGGTATTGTTTTCCCTACCTATCTGTCTACTACAGGGAGGGGTGGCCAAAAGCTATGAAGGCATGCAAAACGCCTGTTTGCTATGTGGCCAAAACACTAACCTAACCACTGTCACAGCCCACCAACCCAGCTAAAATTGCAGGAAAAGGGTAGGACAGTGACACGCCCCCTACAGGTCCTACACACCCTACAGTGGCACCATCCTGGTGGGCGAGCACTGGGCAACTGGCTCTAGCACCCACTCAGGACTACCACTCCTACACGCACCCTCTACTTGGCGTTGCGAAGGTGAAGGTCTCATGGGTCCTAGCGACCCTCCTGTGAAAAGGACGAGAGAACACAGCGCTCCTAAGCAGCTGTGGCCTAACAGGGGACGCCACAACGCGTTTCCCCTGCTAGGGCTTGGAGGGAAGGGGTGCTCTCGTTGCGTGCACAGCGCAGATGTCGTTGAGGTCGAACTGTCCTCGCCAGTACTGGCTGAGGCACAGTGATTTGATTTGCGATCAGCGCCCCTGTTTTGCTGGGGCAGAAAAATGGTAGCCGCCGAAGGCAGCTGCTGCGTGCACCAATCACCCTAACCTCTCCCACCTGTACAAAAGAGGCAGATGAAGGGGCGTTTGCGACTGTGGAACCAAGCCACACTCCAGGTATTATACCCTTCTCAGTGTGACCTATAATACGCTGTTCGCAAACACGCTGCAGATGCAGCTACCCCTGTCAAGCAAGCAAGCTTTAAGAAACTCCTCGGGTTCTCTTAAAGAACGTACCGAGGAGCCTCTGGGTAACCTAAACAAGGTTTACCGTGCGCAATTCGCGTGGCCTACCCTTTAATGCATCATGTGCACGCAGGGAAGGGAGGCTTAACCACAGACTCAACCAGGAGGTGAGCTCCTCCTGGGCTAACCTACCTTACTCACCATGCATCGTGTGAATGCCGCATTGAAACGAACACAAAACAAACCTAAGCGTTTTAAGCAACTCAACTTGAACGCTACGGCCGCACACGAACAAACGCTTACCTGTGAAGAAGGAAACAAGGGTGAATTAGGGATACAGGTGAAGCGACACAGCGTGTGGATGTCTCGATTAGGCACATGCATCGCGAGCACAGCGCATACTCTAACCCTACGTGCGCGCTGCGCGCTCCATTCGCATCACATACCTTTCATTCCTGCTTTCACCTGTGCAGAGCACGAGAGATGAACACCCGACCCCCCAACGAGCACAGCGTTAACAACCCTAACGTTTTGACGGAACAACCAACACGAACGCAATGCGTGAGTGTGAAGTGACACAGACATACCTGAGAGAAGGGTTGTTGAACTGCTCTGTGGTGTGGGCTGATTTTGAATTCTTTACTCTGAAGTTTATAAAAATTTTGATGCAACTGTGCAAAAATTTTCTTTAAAACTTTAAAAACTACGGCTCATACCTTCTTTTCCAAAAGCCGTTTTCGCTTGCGCAACCCTTTTCTTGGCGTCCGCTTCGTTTGCGCTTGTCTGCGACTTTAAGTTATGTGTAGAAATGACGATTTCCCGCGTGGTTTCGTCGATTTTCAACGATTTCACTTGCTAAATCGCAACCCCTTCCGCAAAACCGCAGGAATCACTCCCTGCTGGTTCCACTTTCTATTTTTTTCAGCTCCTGAGGGTTTGTGTCCTCCATTGGGAGTATTGCTCCGCCCTAGCCCTTGGTCAGGACGTTTAATAAAACGTTGTTTATACGGCGATAACCGTCCGCATCAGAGCGGTCGACTGTACCCTAGTGGACAGACACATGTGCTCTGGACAGGGAGTCCTGGGTTCAATTCCCACTGCCCCCACACTTTTTTCCAAAAGTTTTCGCCTCACGCCGGCGACTTTTGAGGAATGCCCCTTCGAAGGGACATCATTCACGGTACATTACACTGTTCTTCAAGGGTCCCTACAGTGTGATAGGCTTCTATGAAGTGATGAGAATGTTTTTGGTAAGTTTAATGCATTTTTTGAGGTAATTTTGGGAATATTTGAGCCTTTTTCCTTGGTCCAACTAGCTTGATCAACTAGTACTCCAGGGGGGAGTAAGAAAAAGTCACTGCCATGTCTTTCTTGGAGGGCTTGATCCAGGCTAAGCCCCCCTTAAAACCCTTTGTTGATGCTGAGACAAACTTAAGTGTTTTTATCTCTCTTTTGTGGCCTAAAGTACACTTTCTCAAAGTAACTAGGGTTGTGACCCTAGCCCCCCCCATGAAGTTCACCCCTACCACTCAACTGAGCGGAGGTACCTTCCTTCATGGAGGTCATACCAAAATAAATCAGGCATTCCATGCTTGTGGGCCTTGGAGGTTAAGCCTAAGTGGTCTCCCACCCCAAGACCCCTATACTCAATTCATTCTACCACTTATTGTGGTCCTACTTTGTAACTGTTTCTGAATTCAGTTGCTTGGCCAAGTCATTTTCTGTGTGGTCCTGACATCTATGCCCCTCAGTCCTAACCAGCACCATTTCACCCAAAAGAGTGCACATGAAGTGCCTATTGCAACCTCTGAGGCTAGAGTCTGACCAATTTTCATATAAAACCTTTTACATTATCCATTTGTGATTGAATCTATGTTCATATACCTGCTTTGTCTATCTGCAGCCCTTCTGTGTTACACTGGATTCCAAAACCAATCATTGATTCGATCCATATTCAGTCCTTGCTCTACTTGCTGCTTTGGTTTGGGGTTTTCCACTACAAAACCAACTTGCAGGAATACATCAAAAGACCTAGGGCATAATTCAAGGACATCTTTCTCTCATTGTTCGTTTTTCTTTTTTGGTGGGGGGTTGTTGCAAGTACATGGCCTTTGTCTTCACATGGCAAACCTTGTGACGGGTTCATGCCCAGCTGGGGCTGCCCGCAGCCAGGATGAGCGCGCGTGCGAATCGCATTTTTAATCCAAAGATTTCATTACTGTGGGTTTTTGCAGATTTCCGTGTTATTGCATTCAGGGCATTTTAGCATGGAGTGACAGAGAGATATGAAGGATTATGACAATTTCAGGAAGTAAGTGAATTTGGGGATTCATTGCCTGCAAATTGCTCGCTGAACGTCAGTCCGATAGCAAAACTAATGTGGTGCAGCCAAGTGAGTACCGGTACAATATGTGCCTGGAAAAAACGGATCCACTAGTTTGTTTAAAAATGTTTGCTCTCTACAAGAAAGCTGTACTATCATTCATTTTTTCACAACATTCAAGTGGAGAAAGCAATATTCTTTGCCGTGATTCCGGACTAGCCGTGATGCTTATAGTAACCCCTCTTACTCAAGTTGGCTCAACAACCAATGATGCTGTGCACTGGACCAACTCATCATAATCAGAACAATTGAAGTCTTCGGAAAAGAAAATGGAACACTTTCATTTTGCTCAAGGAAATGCCTAAGAACATACAGATCGGAAGAACAAAGTGTTGTAAGATGTGTTCACTATGGATGAGATTCTATTGGCCACGACGATACAATGGTTTGGGGAAATCAAGCAACAAGGTCCCAAAAACAGCCTAGATGAGGACAACGAGCGCACGGGGCACAATGCATCCAAGGCCAAACCCAAATATGCTTTGTTCTTCGGCCTCACACCATTGATCAAACTTTGCCGCGACTTCCAACCCTATGGCACTACAACACCAAATGCACTTAGGAGCCACCCCATCCTAGGATTTAGACTCACGACATGTTGCCGAACTGTTGGCTATTTTGTGGACACATCAAGGTAGATTGTTTACTCGCTTCTTAGACAAGTTGAATGTCTCAAGGCTCATTTCTTGACGAAGATTGCAAACTCTTGATCGTGCCTTGCCTTAAGGAAGTACACAAGTCCCCATGTTTGAAAATATTACGACATGACAAAGACTATTGTGTATTGTTGCGAGAAGATGCTTTTCCAAAGGCTATGGTTGAATTCTTTGACCAGTGCGGCCTTTGAAGCACTCTAGTCAAGGCCAAGGCGAGCCATTTGTGTTCACATCAGGTCGATATTGGTCCCATTCATGCCCACAAGTGGCACTTTTCCAAAAATGTGCATACGAAACATTTTGCCCGATTACATCAATTATGTAATTAGAGCACAATTTGCATTTGTTGACCGCCAAGGGTTGCATCTGCAAGTTGGGCAAGTTCCATTCATGCCATGTGTCTCATGGCCTAATCGCTCATCGGCCAAATCATACATGTGTCACAACACATGTTACACACGATGTTTCCAATTTCGTACATGAGCTCTCAACTCGCGGAGGGCACCCAAGAATAAGTCCAAAATAGTCCGATATGAGTCAATGTGTGGACCATGTTGGGCGCCGGCACCGCCACCATGCATGAAACGAAACGGGCTACCTAAATAAAGGTGTGCCAATGACATGTGTTTTGACATATGTATATCTATCTACACCGCATGGGTACCGCGCTCTGAACAAAAAGAGAAATAAAAGAGCAAGTCAGTGGCCTGGCAAGTAGGTAGCTTTAGGCACCAAAATGCACCATGTTTCATAGTGCTTGCTACTCCTTTTGCCCATTCCCCTTTGTTCCCAAATCGCACTTGGCTTTTTTCATCATGCGCGCCCGGCGTGACACACAAAAAAACCCGTTTTTGCCAGGGGCGAATTTGGGTAGATTTGGATTGCTTGAAAATACAAAAGAAAACTATACTGTGTGTTTTCTGCGATACACTCGTACAAAAAATTGTGCAAATGACACTTGGCTGGCCAAATGGCCGGAACTCATTTTTTTCACACTCGCGCAAAGCACCACGCGCAAAAGACTTTCCGTTTTCACCGAGAGCGGATAGATGCCGCTTGCTTAGAATTGGGGGAAAAAATATATTTCAAATGATGGGGTGTTTCCTGCGATACGCCAAAATAGTGCCAAAATGGAACTTGCATGGCCAATAGACCGAGATTGATCTTGTCAATGCGCGTGCAGTGCGCGACCTCCGGGATGAACTTCACATTGGCGTCACACTTTCTAAACTTGCATGTAGAAACCCCTTGTAGGATTCATCTCCATATTTTGAAGAATCAACCCAATTTTTCCTTGCAGGAGCAACCAATTCAACATGCGCTAAACTATACTTACTGTCCAATGTGCATGGCAGCCCTGCTTTCAGCAGTTTTAATCCCCAAACACAAACTGTGAATTATTTCCCTTTGCCCTAAATGGTGAAGTATGAACCTGGCACTTAGCCCCAGCTGTGCCTGCCTTCAGTGGCCTTCGTTGCCAACTCAGTTTGAAAAAAATGTTACTAGCGAAGAAGTGGGGGGGGGGGGGGTCCAGGCTGAGGCAAGCATGCAATGCTGTGTGACCATGCAGTAGACCGTCGTGAGTGATCAAGCTGCTCAATGGCCTTGATAGGGTAGTTGACACACTATGCAGAACCTGCATGCCTGCAACGAGCTTTTCCGCCGCTCACTGGCTGAGAAAGACTTCAGAGGGGGTGGGGGGCCATGGAGGATAGCCACAGTGGGGACCATCATTCCATGTCTCGTGCAATTGAAAACCAAAACTCACAAAAAACCCAGTTGGATTCGTCCTTGCAAGGCCCCCCGCCCACCCCCCCCCCCGTATCGGGGGAAATTTTTCCCTGCATCAGGCAAATAATCGAGGGGCATGATTTGAGGAAAATGCACTCAATTCAGGGGGCTGGAGGTGGAGCATTATGTCTTCGGATACTGTAAGGGTCCCCTTGGGCGAGCTCAAAATGTGCAACACAATTGCAAAAGCTGCCAAGTAATTTCCAGAAATTTGCTTCCAATACAACTTGGACTCACCAAATGCACACCACACATGAATTCTATCTGCCGTGAAAAGATTGGGATAATTCGTAGTCATCTCCATCTCGAACAGAACACAACTGATATTCTATGATGAATTGAAGGTGTTTGATCTAACGCAACGTGACAGCATGCCAAATGATGTCACCTAACGCTTTTGAGCAACCTCTTCCAATTGTTTCAGGTCATAATTTTTCATATCATAGTTTCACACCACGCTCCCCCCCCCCCCCCGGGGAATAGTAGTTGCATTCCCTCGCACCCCCGAAACATACCCCAAAATACCCCAAATGGCGGTTCCCTCGCACCCCCAATTACGATGATAAGGACGCGCGACACGAAACAAGACATGAAGACACAAAGGCGTATGAACAACAAAATGCGCCGGAAAATTGCCTGTTGCGATGCGTGTTCAGCTCTCCTGAGAAACAGGCTCTCTCTGAAGAGCTGTACATGCACCACAGGGGCCACAGGAATGGGCTCTCCAGCTGCAGGCTGGGCTGCAGGCTTGGCTGCCACCTGGGCTGCAGGCTTGGCTGCACTCTTGGTTGAGGGTTTGGCACGAGGTTTGGCAGCTTTGGGAGCAGGCTTGGCAGGGGGCTTGGCAGGGGGCTTGAGCCCCTGTGGCCAGCAGTTTGCCTCAGGAATATCATGGGTGAGGTACAAATTTCCAGGTGAAGTACAAATTTCCATTGGCAAAAACACTTGCCAGTCCCCATACACCACTCTTTGCCCACAATACCACCTTGTGACACACAGAAGAAGCTCAATATCCGATCTGAGTAAATTTGCTTCTATTTTTTTTTTGGTGCTGACCAAGATGAGCTGGCGTAGCCCGCTCACTTCACAGTACTCGAGATGACCTCTTGGCAGGGCTGTCCTTAACGCAAAAAAAAAAAAAAATCCCGTCCGGTACGGGGTAATTTCAAAAGAGCCCGCGGACAGTACATGTCTTCACCCCGGTGTTCCCAATTGTTCAACCATGAGTCCCTAGCCCCAAATTCGTCTCAGCACATAACCATATGATCCTTGCCCCACATGTGTTGCATGACCCTACCTCACACCTTGCACAATTCAACATGAAGAAGAGCAATACTTTTTTTGAATCAAATATAGTGATGCAGCGTTCGACCACCCGAATGTTCCATCGCCGGTGGCACAGCTGGAAACAAACTCCCCTACGCCTGGCCTTGCTGCGCCTGGGCTATCCATCTTCGTGGTTTTCGCCCTTCCCCTTGGCGTGGTCCTCACGGCACATGTATATGCATCGTAAGATGAGGCCACCGAGAGAGGTGGTTCATGTTTTCAAGTTGAACTACAATGGGGTTATACGTGTGAACTGGGGCAAACCGGTCAAAAGTCTGTGCTATAACCTTCGTCAGGTGATGCCTGCTTTGCGCCTTTTTTGCATTTTGCAACCCTCTCTTAACCTCCGGAGGCGCTTTCATGGCGCCAAGATCCGATCTTTATTGGCGCTTGAACGCCGCATTATGCGCCAAGTGGATATAGTGGACATGCCAACACAAGAGTTGTTACTGAATTTACGTTGAACTCCTGAAGGGTGTGGATGGTGGGACCAAAATTTTCGAAAATTTCAGGCTGTGATTTTTTGCTGAATTTTGGTATCAGGAGTATATCGCGCGCCTTCACCGCGCGCCGGGGCGACACACGTTACGGTGATTTTTTGTTCTAATGTTTTGATTTTCTATGCACCTGGGAATTAACCGGTTGCTCTACATGTGAATCATGTTTTTACACTGTCTGTGCAAGCCCCCATATATGTGTGCACAACATGCCTACTGTTTGCCCGTTCAGAACTGATGAGGAGCCAGTCGGCTCGAAACATGTCTTCATAAGCACATCTGTGGAGCCCTCCTCCGCATTTCTGTGCCTGTTTTGAGGTTCGTCTTCGACTAGGCCACTTGAGGCAAATTACATAGCTACCAACATCAAACAATAACCAACATCAAACAATAGGAAGGGGCAAATTACATAGCTACCAACATCAAACAATAACCAACATCAAACAATAGGAATCAAAGCGTCCAACGTCATCGTGGACACTTGACTGACACGACCACTCAAGAGGGGTCCGGCATCGGCGGCCTCTGGCGTGGGGGCGTGGTAGGTGACGATAAGCACATGCATGTCGGGCAGAAAAACTACGCAACGTACACCAAAATGCGCCATGGGTACAAGTGATACAGAGACACAGCACGTGCGATCGCAGGAAAAAAATGCCACAAATGGTGCCTACTTCCGTCGCTGTGCGGCGAGTGCTGTGCTGGGTGCCTACTCCCATCGCTCTGCGGCGAGTGCATTCGTTTTGGTTTAGGTTTCGGCACACGCAGGTTTGGGTTTGGGCACCACTTGCTGCTTCAATTTTCATGTGGGGAGCCGCCCCACCGGTTACCCAAAAAAAGCATGCACGAGCGCGCAACCAAGCCGGGGGCAAAATCAGAAATCAAAATCAGAAGTGCCGTATCGGGGAGCAAAATCAGAAGTGGCCCACAAGGGGGAAAATTGGCTACCTCACCCCTGCCGTATCGGGGAGCCCCACCGCTTCAGAGCGGGGGGCAAAATCAGAAGTGGCCCACAAGTGGGCGAAATGGCTACCTCACCCCTGCCGTATCGGGGAGCCCCACCGCTTCAGAGCGGGGGGCAAAATCAGAAGTGGCCCACAAGTGGGCAAATTGGCTACCTCACCCCTGCCGTACCGGGGAGCCCCGCCGCCTCAGAGCGGGGGGCAAAATCAGAAGTGGCCCACAAGTGGGCAAATTGGCTACCTCACCCCTGCCGTATCGGGGAGCCCCGCCG
This sequence comes from Eutreptiella sp. 'Long Island Sound 2002', assembly GCA_964036045.1. Taxonomy (NCBI): domain Eukaryota; phylum Euglenozoa; class Euglenophyceae; order Eutreptiales; family Eutreptiaceae; genus Eutreptiella; species Eutreptiella sp. 'Long Island Sound 2002'. Next base: position 5,572,911 of record OZ038398.1, on the reverse strand, counting down.
CCTCAGAGCGGGGGGCAAAATCAGAAGTGGTCCACAAGTGGGCAAATTGGCTACCTCACCCCTGCCGTATCGGGGATCCCCACCGCCTCAGAGCGGGGGGCAAAATCAGAAGTGGCCCACAAGTGGGCAAATTGGCTACCTCACCCCTGCCGTATCGGGGATCCCCACCGCCTCAGAGCGGGGGGCAAAATCAGAAGTGGCCCACAAGTGGGCAAATTGGCTACCTCACCCCTGCCGTATCGGGGATCCCCACCGCCTCAGAGCGGGGGGCAAAATCAGAAGTGGCCCACAAGTGGGCAAATTGGCTACCTCACCCCTGCCGTATCGGGGATCCCCACCGCCTCAGAGCGGGGGGCAAAATCAGAAGTGGCCCACAAGTGGGCAAATTGGCTACCTCACCCCTGCCGTATCGGGGATCCCCACCGCCTCAGAGCGGGGGGCAAAATCAGAAGTGGTGCCCAAAAGAGGGCGGCGGGGGGGGGTAGACATGGCCCGCGTTCGGCCGGGGGAAAAAGGCCTCTAGGGGCTGTCCTTAAGGGCTGTCCTTAACAAAAAAAAAAAATTCTCGTCCCTTAAGGACAGCCCTGCCTCTTGGAGTCAAGGTTCAGAGCTGCCCAGTGCTACGATGACCCCACATTGGCTGTGGTGGCGGATCTGACACGTAGTGAGGATTAGCTGAGTCTGAAAACCAGGTGATGCAGTGGGATCTGATCTGAGTAAATTTGCAAAACAGAAAGTGACGGTTCCCTATGCAGGGGCGAGTACTATGCAGGGGGGGGGGGGGGGGCTGCACACCGACCACCGTAGACACAGCTCCTGCAGATGCCTCCAGTTGGACCTCCAAGGCTTGAACCCCAGTGCACAACCGATGACCAGAGGGGTGTCGTTGTGCAAATAGTGCTTGCTGAGATCCACCAAGGTCTGTGACTACTGTCAACTCTGACCCCTTGCTCAAACAAACAGCACACTTTACCATCAGAAATCACTATGGGTGCGAACGCACAGATGGCCGGGGCGCAAGCAGGTCTCAAAGCGCTCTACACATGCACGTCCTGGTATGCATATGCAGCAATGTCCCGCAGTTCCACAAGATCATTGGTATGGTACAAATGTGCTACCATACAATTGTCTGCACCTGATGGCCTTTGTTTTGTCAACACCACAGTGTTTAAGACAGGAAAAGGCACCCTAATGCTACCATCTTTGATGGCCGGGGGGGGGGGGGGGATTATATTACCTCCAGTAGAAACATCACACTGGCATCACAGTTTCTAAACTTGCATACAGAAATGAGTCACCTTGTGGGATGCATCTCCATGTTTTTGGGACGCAACCCAATTTTTCCTTTTGGGGGCAACCAGTTCAACATGCTCTGAACTACACCCAGAGCAACATGCTAAGCAGTGTCCAACGTGCATGGCAGACCTGCTTTCAGCAGTTCTAATACCCAAACACAAACTGTGAATTTTTTTTCCTAAGCCCCAAATGGTCAACTATGGACCTGCTTAGCTCCAGCTGCGCCTGCCTTCACACAGCCTTCGTTGCCAACTCATTTTAAAAAAAATTTTGTTGGGGAAGGGTGGAAGTGCCGGCTGAGGCAAGCATGCCATGCCCTGTGACCAGGCAGTAGAAGGTGTAGTGACCAAGCTGCTCAATGGCCTTGACGGGGTCGTCCATACAATGTAGAACCTGCATGGCTGCAATGGGCTTCCCACCGCTTACTGGGTGAGAGAGACTCCAGAGGGGCGGGGCGGGGGGGGGGGGGGGGGTTGGCATGTCGCCTTGTATTTGTTGTTCTCGTCTGCAGCTGGCGGCGCGTACTGGCCGATCGCCATTCGCTGCCCTTCCCATCCCTTTCCTTGGATGTGGGATGTAGGGGGAGGGGGGGAGAGATAGCCACAGTGGTGGCCATCACTCCATGTCACATGAAATTGAAACCAAAATTCACAAGAAACCCAGTCGGATTTCGTTATGTTCACATCTTAGCACAAAGATGCCAGAAAACGTGACTCAGGGCAGAGTCCACATGAAGCTGCCACGCCGTGCAGCAGATATGCATGACTGCTGTTGGAGGTGCAATACAGAGCACAGGCAGAAAAATGGGCCAGTTCTGAAAGTGATGATGGTAACCATACCCACTGCCACACACCGTACATAGAATTTGTCAGATAATATGCACGTGTCAAGGCTCTGCGAATCACTTAACGCACCCAGTGAACAGGACTGACGCAGATTTTTGGAGCGGCTGCCAATAGAGATGATGCCATGGAACACCAAGTGAGAGATTTCCACTCGTTGGCACATTGTCACCAACCGAATCCGTCTGGCAACCACATCCATCGCACGCCCTCACCAATAAAGAAAGCCTGTGGGGCATGAGCCAGAGGCCCACAGTACCTGCCAAGGAGGCTGCATGTTCAGCACTGGGGGGGCAGCAGACAGCAAGGGCAACATATCAGAGACAGACAGACATACAGGCAGAGTCTCCAAGGAGTTCATGTCACCAAGAGTGTCACAATTAACATGCCTTCCTTTTCTCGGGGTAGGTTCAGACTAAGATGAGCTGGCGCAGCCCGCTCACTTCACAGTACTGGAGATAACCTCTGGGATCAAGGTCACTTCACAGTACTGGAGATAACCTCTGGGGATCAAGGTTCACAGCTGTCCAGTGCTACGATGATCCCGCAATGGCTACGATGATCCCACAAATGACTGTGGTAGCGGATCTGACACGTAGTGAGAGGATTAGCTGAGTCTGAAAACCAGGTTATGCAGTGGGAGACTGCCACGCCCGTAGGCTTCCCAGTGTGCACGAGGCACAATAACTGTAGGCTGAAGAAGACAGCGGACAGCGGACAGAGTGTCACAATTAGCATGCCTTCACACACACACACACACCTCATGTTGGATCTTGTGGATCTCATAGGATATGTCAGCACAATACTTTGCTCAGTTACAAATGTTTCAGCCACAGATTGCGGCTGAACATTGAATGGACAGGGGATGGCAGCTGGCATGGCTGCCTGTTACGGCAGCTGAGGGCTTTTGCACCCGATGTACAGACACATGTGTGTGTGTGTGCGCGCGCATGCCCCGTCTTGCAAGGGGCGTTGGCCCATCCCTCTGCCGTCTGCCCCTGCCCTGCTACCCCCTGCTGGGGTGGGGTGGGGCCGGTGGCAGTGTTCCTGGGGCCGCTGTTAATGTGCGTGTGACGGCCCAAAACACTTTGCACAGGGGGCAGGGGAGGACCCCTCGGGTACTCCCCGCAGGTCGCCCGACCGACCAACCGACCGACCGACCGACCGACAGAAGCGGTATGCAGAAGGTATGCAGAAGCGGGGCTCTGCTCCGCAGGAGGAGGGGACATCTCATTCTGGGGGTTTTGGGGGAGCGTGGGGCGAACTCCTTTTGGTTTGGAGCTGGTGGAGTTGCAGGGGTGCAGGACTAAGGCGTCCGCCTTGTTTGCTGAGGGGTAGCACGGTCGTGCCCTTTTGGTCCTAAGGTCAGCGCCAGTGGGCCCCATCATGACCAAAATCGGCCGTCTCATGGCCCCAAATTGACCAGAAACGGCCCCACTTGGATCAATCTCCATGGAGTGCTGGCAGTCTTCCCCATTGTTGGGCGGGCAGACAGGAAACCCACCACAGTCGCCAGCCTCTATTACCAATAACGAGGGCAGCTGCCTTTTTAACGCCATGGGCGCTACTGCACTGTTAACGAGGGCACTAGCCTGGTAAAGTCCAGGAGGCTGGTGCACCTGGGGGCACTATCAACAAGGAGACCCATATGCTGTGGTGAGGTAGCAGACACATGTGTGCGCATGCGCCGGTTGGGGAAGGGGCGGGCGGGCTTTCGAACCCGGGGGGGGGGGGGGGCCTAACGAAGATTGAGAAGAATTGGGTGAAAAACAGACAGACAGTGCTGCAAAAATTGCAAACCTGAGGTAATGCACTCCACAGTACGGGGGGCGGGGGGGGGGGGGGGGGTTCGATACAGCCCTCTGGCTAGACCACCCCAAAGGGCTCAATTGACGGGCCCCCCAAAATCCTACCGAGACTGACTCCCGGGCCCCGGAGGTGACCCGGGGCCAAATTTTGGAGAAAAAAAATGAAAATGGGATTTTTGGAATTAGCGCGTCAAGGGGGTTCAGAAAACTCATCGTTTGGAGAAAAAAATTTTTGACGATTTTCAATGCTCAAAAATTTTTTCGCACCTTCGACACCAGAGTTCATGATAACTGATTAACGGTCCTAACAATTGAGCACTTTTCCTAACCCCCCCCCCAGTTTTGGGGGGCTCAATTGATCCCCCCCCCTGCGGTTGAAAACCCAATTTCCCAAACCCAAGCGGTATAACTTTTCAGATGACCACGTCACGATCATTGGCGAAAGCGAAATTGCATCCCACAACCAGAAAAAACGGAGAGACAGTGAACTCTTGCACCTGTGTTGCACTGTCCTTGCACGATTTCGGAGGCATACCAAAAACTTTCAAGCTAATACAACATAATGCACATACATTTCCTCTCATTTCCGACCACAACAGCATGTCATGGGGTTGCCCCAGCCCAGTGTCAAGCTGAACACGCGCCGTTTGCCGCGTGGTGTGCGCACTGCCCTTTGCCAGGATGCCATGCCCAGGTCCAAGGACAAAGGAGGGGGGATCTTGATAATGCTGTCAACAACGAACGCTTTCTTCTGAACGAAACACACTTGCCTGATGTAACTGAGAAAATTATCACAGGGAGTCTTACTGAAACACGGTTGAGGTATATCGTTGGCCGGACTTGTGTTTGTTTGCCTTGCGGTTCATATTGTGCAGTATGGGGTGTGCGGCTGTGTGCCTGTGTGCCTGTGTGCACTCACATTCGTCATTGCACTACGAGTGGTGTGCCAGGGGTGTTGCACCAACAGTATGCTGCGGTGCGTACGGCACACGCTACTCACCGGTAGGGCCCCGTGTGGTGCAGATCCTGGTGGGCGACTGCCGACCAAAAACAGGACCCGCCAAAACAGGACATACATCATACAGACTCACAATCACACTGATGTTGCCCTAATAGACCTGCGTTGCATGCAATCATGCCTGCACCCACATGCGCGGACCACAGACCACCAATTGTCCTTGAGCAGACTCCAACATGGTGCAGTGGCACAGATTCAGAGCGAGTGGTGCACCTGATGGATGCGCCGGGGTGGAGGATGGCTGCATGCAGCACAGCCAATCATACAAAGCAAATGTTGTCGTTGATGGGGTGGGAAGTAGGGCTCTTGGAGGCCAGGTTATACATGAGAAACCCGAAATCTTTGGCGTGGGGTGGGGTACAGGCATACCCGGTAAAACCGCCAATATAAGGGCCACAAAAGGTCAGGTGTGGCCCCGCCACCTATGCTCCAGTCGCGCCTGCCTTCCACGACCTGCATCGCCATCTCAGTGCTTGAAGTGCCTTTTCGACGAGTGGAATGTCCAGGGGCAATGTTCAGCTCCCTTCCTCCCTGACAGGGGTCAGAGATGGTGCCTGGGTTCTGGGTGTAAGCGCCAGGTCAAACCACCATTCAGTGCTGAGTCGGGGCCAAAGTAAGCGGGGGGGGGGGGGGGGGGGAGGGGGTCATGGACCACCCAGTTCACTTGCAACAAATTGCAGGAAATTATGGAAAATTAAAGAAAACTTGCAGAATATGAAAAGTGCAGACCTCCATTCCTCGCCTGCAAAATGTCACAACAAAAAACACGCAAAGAATTTCAATCTAATGTTGCACTTTCGAATGTTCTAATGTTCTAATGTTACACGTTGGACTTTTGAGAACAAAGCATCGGAGGTGAGATGCTGCAGCGCAGGTACCTCACTCGAACAGGGACTGCACAGTTGCATGCCACTTGTTGAACAAAGTCCCTGCACTTGTTGTCCAGGTGCCTCATACAAAATGCCTCATGTCTACTGGCCTTGCTACTGCTTTTCCTTTCCGGTGACAATCAACATTGTACTGCATAATCAACAGACAAACAACTTCCTGGTCGTGCATGACCTCAACGACAGACACTCAGTGATCCTCGAAATCTTGGAACTGCTGCACGGCAACAGATTTCTCCAGCATCTGACAGAAGCAAAAAAGGAAAACCAGAGTGAAACAACCCATGCACCTGAGTGCTTGTTGCTTCCATACTGGACAATGCACTCTGCTGCATGCCAAACTAACTGGTCTGAACAACCCAGCTACTGCAAGTGAAACACATCCCCCGACCCACTGCCTGCCATACAAGGTGTGGGGCCCATCACAGGAGGCCTGGCTCAGTATGTCTAGACCCGGCTAATCCGCCATATCTTGGGGCCCGGAAAGGGGGGGGGGGGGACCTAATTAAAAAACAGACAAATGCAAACCAGAGGTAATGCACTCCACAGTCAGGCATAAGCGCATCTTTGTTCTCTATGCCAAACCTGGTTAAACCTCAAGACACACGTTGTGTCTGAAACAGAAAACAGAACATCACGTGTGACTACATTAGTCAGACAATCACAGTCAGTAGCTGCCAGCCAAACATCAGCAATCAGTGTCGGATAAAGACACCATGCATTACCGGAAAGGGGGGGGGGGGGCTGCCACAAAGGCTGAAAGAGGATGCCGGCTGGTACTTCCAGGTGTACATACCCCTCCCCCCCCTTGTATAAGCTACGCCAATGTACACAATTTTTACGGTCCCTACGCCTACTGTAGCTTGGACAAGGGCGTGGCTTGCACGCAACACACACAACTGCTGACACACACGTGCACAGGCCACTTGTGCTGAAATTGGCAATTCAGGACCCAGGGATGCATCAGACTGAAAAAAAAATCCTGGTGCATCAGCAGGGGGCCACATGTGCTGAAATTGGCAAATGTGACGACAAACCCATGTCTCATGTGGCCACACTACATTTCGTACATAATTAAATTACGTACACAATTATTACGGTCCCTTCACCCACTGTAGCTTGGACAAGGGCGTAGCTTATACAGGGGGGGGGGGGGGTAGGAGGGAATCCTCCACTAGTGGACAGTTGTGTTTGTTGTCCTCCTGTTGGGTTGTGGGTAGGGGGGCGAGATTCAACCAAACTGCGGGGGGTGGGCAGCCTGTTGGGCCCGGTTGAGAGTGGGACAGTTGTCCTGCTACCCACAGGTGCTGCCTCTGCCCCTCGGCGTCCCTGCCACGCCGGCGCCAGCATGCTCCACACTAAGTCTGTCCCAAGATGGTGCAGTTTGGAGCGTGCTCACCACCACTGATGTGGGAAATGTAAAGCCAGTGGTTCCAGATCACCAAGTGTTACCCATCAGTGGTGCCCCCAAGATCGACAAAAAAGGAGGGGTTGCAAATTCCGGTGACAAACTGACCCGCGGCCTTCACATAATTTGAAATTTTCTTGACAGCAGTTTTGGGTTTTGAAAAATTGGGAATTCGGCACGTTTCCTGAATGTGGCCACCCCCCCCCCCTTGAATGATGTGGCAGACAGGGGCTGGTGGGGTGTAAAGCATCCATGCCACCATGCTCAGGCATTCTGCCAGTGGTTTCAGGGATTCACCACCTGTGCAGCCTGCAGTGGGCGTGTTCCCCAGCAAGGCCCTGTTGTGGGGCTCAGGCAGTGCTTTGCGGTGGGTGTTCCCCCTACCAAGGCCCCGTGGTGGGGCAGGCAGCGCTTAGCAGTGGGTGTGTATCCTGTCAATGCCCCGCTGTGGGGCCTAGGCAGTGAGTGTGGCGCGGGGGGGGGGGGGGAAGGTGGGGCATCACTCCACAGCTTGTCCTTGTGAATCAAGGTGGGGTGTTCCTTCAAGGGTTAGCATGTGTGTGTTTTATAATCCTCCATTATAAGGCAACAGAGTGGGGGGAAGGAATCCCCCCGAAATTGGTTCACAACCCATTTTGCAAAGAAAAGAGGGATGAACCAGATGTGCTTAAATTTTGTGCAAACATCAATGTTTTGAGCAATTCAGATGTCTGGGATGTTTGTGGTGGCCCAAAGGGCTCCCCTTCCCGTAGTTGCAATGGACCACAGCCCCAATTTATTTCACAAATGGCTCTGCTAAGGAATCAGATAAAGCAAGCTGCATCCCCACAACTACCCCACTGCTCCACTTGCACACCTATTCCCTGCTATATGCCGAGAAGGCTGGAGGGCGCTCTGTCCCAGTGATGTTGGAGTGTTACAGCCAGGTGTTACACATCAGTGTGCCATGCATTTCCAAGCATTTTGCCTTTGGTGTTGCTAGTAGAGTGTGCACACATTCATGCAACCCTGAGTTGCAATTGCTGACCCGGTTATTTGGTAAAACATAATACCAGATGAGGTAGAACTTAGTCAACCGTAGTAAAACTTAGCAGAAACGAGGTAAAACTTAGGTCAAAACAATTGTCAAAAAATTTTTCTTCGAATTTAAACCCCCTTTGCCCCCCCCCCCCCTTTTTCACGAGGTAACTTCACACTTCAATGGTAAATGGTACTTTTACACGTGTTTTTAGGTGTGCTAGTGGCGCGAACCAACAATGTCGACTGGACCTCACTTGTGGAAAAGGGCCCTGTCAACATCTGGGCAACCAGGCAACCGGCAACAAGCTGCGCAATCCTACACATACCTCTAATAGACACAAATCCGAAGCACGCATGGAGGGCAACATGAAGAGAAAGACATTAACATTTGCACATGTAGCCCCCCCCCATTGCAAGAACAACACTAAAATCCCAAAATTTGATGGCAACAACACCTACTGTTGGTCTACAATGAGGGGGCACATACAACAACACCAAACATACAGGTGGCGGGGTGGAGGGTGGGGATGGGGTGATGGGGGTGGGGTGTGGGGGTGGGGGGGCAGCATTGAGGTGGGGTGGGGCTGGGGTGGGATGGAATGATGGGGGTGGGGGTGGGGGGGGACGGGATTGAGGTGGGGTGGAGGGTGGGGATGGGGTGATGGGTTGGGTGGTGGGTTCCATAAACAGTTAAAAAAAGGCAGAAAAGGCTGGTTTTTCAGTTTTAAGTGTGGTGTCGGTGTGTGCAGAGAGGGGGAAAACTTCACGGGGTGGATTTGTGCCAGAAAATTTTTGAAAAGAGATGCATTGAAGGAAAAGGTTGAAAAACATTGAAGGAAAAGCACATCTCAAGATCCCTTGCTGACCGCGGCACAGAAGACAATAACTGAAAAAGCACCAGTAATCAACTGAAGGAGCAATCACTAGACAAAATTGAGGCATTGCAATCCTTAAAATTGGCTGAAATATTTCAAACAAGCAGTGACCTCGAATCTTTTTCCAATGCACTTTTTCCACGCTGAATTTTTGCCCCTCCCTGTGTTGGATGCCCAAAGCATTCGAACCCACTTCTCTGCTTAAAAAAAAAAACCACTTGTTGCCGTTGTTTTGGGCCCAAATGGCAAAAGCACTTAAAGGGACCCCACATACCAAAATATTTGTCACTTGATGACTTTGCATGGCTCTGCATGCCATGCATTGCCTCAACAACTTGCTTGGGGGTGGAGGAGGATGGAAAGGAATGTTTGTAGGCGCACAAAACGTACACCTTTGAGCAAACTTTTGGAATGCAAGTGGGGCACACTGCACATGCTAGGGTTGGGTTGAGGAGGTTGGGCCGCAGGGGACACCTTGGGTCAAAAATGAGCCACCAACAAATTCTATTGCCTTCGGCAAGGCACCTCGAAGAGGGGAGAGGGACAAACATTCTTGAGCTGCTGAGGCTGGAAAAATGCATAAGCAGGTTGTGCCCTGGACCCCTTGGGAGCCACCCCCCCAACAACAATACCCAAATGGTGTGAAAAACACATAAAGAGGGGCTAAAACATGCTTTACATAGCATATTTGATCATTTTGGATGGTCAAAATATCAAAAAAATCAGTTTCGGAAATTTCCATTTCTGAGCCGCCGAGGCTGGAAAACTGCATAAGCACGTTGTGTGCCCTAGACCCTTGGGAGCCATCCCCCCAACACCCAAATAGGGTGAAAAACACATAAAGAGGGGCTAAAACATGCTTTACATGGGATATTTGATCATTTTGGATGGTCAAAGTATCAAAAAAATCAGTTTCGGAAATTTCAATTTTGAGCTGCCAAGGCTGGAAAACTGCATTAGCAGGTTGTGTGCCCTAAACCCCTTGGGAGACCCCCCCCTCAACACCCAAATGGTGTGAAAAACACATAAAGAGGGGCTAAAACATGCTTTACATAGGATATTTGATCATTTTGGATGGTCAAAGTATCAAAAAAATCAGTTTCAGAAAATTTCCATTTTTGAGCTGCCAAGGCTCGAAAACTGCATCAGCAGGTTGTGCTCTAGACCCCTTGGGAGCCCCCCCCCCCCCCCCCCCCAACACCCAAATAGGGTGAAAAATACATAAAAGGGGGCTAAAACATGCTTTACATAGCATATTTCATCATTGTAAGTGGTCACAATATCAAAAAAATGTTTTGCAAAATTTTCCATTTTTGACCTGTAGAGGGTGGAAAACTGCTTAAGCAGTTTGTGCACACACCAAAGACCATTGAACCACCTACAAACAGCAATTTCGAAGCTTTTGGGGGGCCCATGGCTCGGGCTAGATGGGCCTAGTGGCCACTATGTGGGTCCCCATGGGTGCTCAAGTACCCGTACTGTCACTAAATTATCACCCAAACCCATCCCAGGGGCGACAGAAGGGTTTCGGAAAGGGCGAATTTCGGAAATATTGCAGGTGTCACTAAACAGACCACACAACGGCAATTTCAGGGCTTTTGGGGGGCCATGGCTCGGGCTATATGGGCTTGGCAGCCACTATGAGGGTCCCCATGGGTGCTCAAGTACCCGTATTGTCACTACATCATCACCCGAACCCATCTCAGGGGCGACAGAAGGGTTTCCGAAAAAGTCCAATTTTGGAAATCTTGCAAGTGTCACTAAACAGCCTTATCCAGCGTGAAAACGACTAAGTCCTCACTAGCAAGGGCCCATAGGGGGGGGGCGACCGGGGGTACCCGGAGTTCGGACCCGGGACCCCCGCCATGGGCTAGGGGGTCCATGTACAAGAAAAAAGTTGCCCCGGACCTGGGTCCAAATCCACACACAGCACCCAGAATACGCGAAGAAGTTTTGACCCCCCCCGACACCCCCCCCACCCCCCCAAAAAGGGGCCGGGTACGGGGGGTAGGGGGGTCAAAATTGAAAAATTCATTGGGGGATCATTTGCTCTCCTAAAATGATGATTTTACAAGGGGTTAGACATCTGGTACCATATCTTGGGGTATCCTACGCGAATGACCCCAAAAAAGGGGGGTATATGGCGTACGCGCCTGCGCTTGATCTAACAACCCTCTTCGAGGTGATTTCACCAAGAGTGGCGAGAGCCCACCTAGGATGGTAACAATGGTGCCTTGAACCACAAACAGTAAGCTGTGTCCTTCTCCTAAATCGCCTTGAAACGCTTTGGGGGCATAAATGGATCAAAAATGGCCCTTGGGGGCATAAATGGGTCAAAAATGAGGGGAAAATGTGTCTTCTTTTCAAAAAGAGATGTTTGCCTTCGTAATGCAAAAAAAAAAAATCCTTTTGGCCCGCTTGGAGTTCGTTCTGACCATTTTTGGGCCCCCACTTGTGCTCTTCAAGGCCCCGTTGCCAAGTGTTGGTGCCACGTTGCGTGTGTTCTAGGGGATATGGGGTCACTTGGGGGTCAAAAATAGATCAATGAACCGCCCCAGATTGTAAAAATAGGCTTTCTGGGGCCACTGTTAGCACACTTGTGTCTCTGTGCCCACCCAAAAACCCTGGCCTCATTGTAACAGCCCTCAAAGCTCCCTGGGAATTGTAGCAGTAGGTAGCGCTTCTACGGAGGTGGAAAATCGGGGATGCAGTTCATGACAAATGAGCAAACCTGCATCACAACTTCCAGTGGCAAACTTGATTTCCCCACCTCCTTCAGCAATTTGATGACCCACCTTAAATCCACTCCAGCTCCATTGACCACCTACAAATCAGCAACAAGATACACAATCTTTGGGTGCTCGGAGGCCAAATCGGGATGGGTATCTCAATGCAGCATGCACAATCACGGAGATCCAGTTGGCGTTCAAGCACACCCCGGCAAAAAACCACTCGCCCCGCCCTGCCATGCCCCACCCACTTTGCACTTGCACTCGCTTCTTTTGGGGTGCTGGACCCTAGTTTTGGGGGTTTTTTACGAAGTATACCAACCACCTGATGGTGCATAACCCTTGCACACCACCAACATCCCATGAAAAGGGGGTCTGCACCCATATAAAACATTTAAGGGACCATCGTGGTACTGCGAAAAAAATTTTTCTTGTCGCTTTGCAGCCCAATCTTGGAGCCAATCATCAGATCTTTTCTAATGGCTTTCCATGTGGATGGCAACTTAGAGTTGCGTACAGACTCACAGCATAAAAGGGGACCACGAACAAGCAACGCATGGGTGGGTGGGGGAGAGGGGGTGCCATAGAGGCTGAACAAGTATGCCAGTAGATATTTCCGGGCGTACATGTTCGCTCCTTGAGGAGGGAATCCTCCACTTGTGGATAGGTGGGTTGGTTGCCCACCATTGGGTCAGGGGTGAAGAGGGTGGGGTGTGAGAGGTGGGCAGCCTGCCCAGCTACCCATAACAGCCATCAATTTTACTTGGCGAGAGTGCGTGGCTTGTCCCGCTGCTCCCAAATGCAGCTTCTGACCCTTGGCGTGCCTCCCATGCCGGTGCCGGCATGCTCCACACCAAATCTTTCCCAACACTGCAGAGCTTGGAAGGTACCCTCGCCCCCCCATGTCCAGCCCCCCCCAGGGACGATGGTCCCCCCCCACACCCGGGGGGGACGGTCACCAAATGACGGTCCCCCCCCCGGGGGGTGGACACCACTCCCGACAAACCATTTACCGGCGCATACTCTGCAGAATTCATGGCCAGTCATGCCATGCACACAATACAAATAAGCAGAATTCTCAATGCACAGCATCCACTCATCAGTTCTGTGCATGCCCCTTGTAGGCAGCCCCCTACTAGGCAGTGACGCCCCCCCCCCCCCCCGGGGGGGGGAATGGACAAGGGGGGGGGGGGGGGGCTGCATGGGGGGGCGAGGGTACTCACCACCACTGATGCAGGAAATGTAACACAGGGCCAGGGGGTTCCGGATCATCAAGTGTTGCCCATCAGTGGTGCGCAGCATACCCGGGCATTTTTGCCGGTTATTTCAGGGATTCACAGGCCATGTTGTGTGCAGCGGGTGCTTCTCCTACCAAGGCCCTGTGGTGCAGCTTGGGCAGTGCGTTGCAGTGGGTGTTCGTCATACCAAGGCCTAGCAGTGCGTTGGAGGGGGGGGGGGGGGGGGATGACGCCTGGATTCGGCCCCTATTGGGCTCTCGCCACTTCCACTTGTCTTTTCCTTGAACCCTTTCCCTCCGTAGCTAGTGGTGCCTGTCAGAGCCCCTGGACAGTCCTTGTGCCGGGTGTCCACAGAGGAGGGCAACGGCCCTCGCCATTGGCCAGGTGCATCCGAGCATCTGGCAAAGGGGGGGGAGGGGGGGCATCACTGCATGCCTATTGGCACCCCAGGCTTGCACTAGCCATGCATCCACAACCTGACCGGGCTCCATGGACATTTTGGCACTTGAAGTGCAAGTGGGACGTAGAGCAACGTTTACCAAGGCCAAGGGGGGGACTGGGGGGGGGGGGGTACTTCATGATGCTAAGGGTGAGAAACAAACAAAAAAAAAGATCCGCAATACAGAAGAAATGATGAGGCAATGGTCCCTACAGTCTGAATTGAATGTATCTCTTTTCTCCGAATCAGACCTGGTTGAACAAACAATCATGCATGCAGCATTTGCATTTGCAGGCATTTTGCCCGGATGTGTGTGTTGGCGGAAGGGGGGGGGGGACCCACTTCTGCTGCACAACCCCTGACCCTGCATTTTGGTGTCTGTCCTGGGTCCTGGTCACCATGGCTGACCTGGGGCTCTACATCTTTAATACCAAAGCAGCACCATGTCATGCAGCATACAGCAACACACAAACACACGCGACCAAATCCCAGCACAAGCAAAAGCAGGGCAGGCACTGGTCGGAGGTAGAATCTCGTCAAGTCAAAGAAAAGTCATCACGATCAGCGAGTAGCACCCCCCCCACACACACACACTCTCTTGTAGTGCACTGCACAGTACAAAACAAAACAGTGGCTGTACACTTGGGAGTATGTGCCAGGGCAATCTTCAGGTCCTGCAGCGCCAGCCGCAGCACAACCCAGGGCCAGACGCACGCACGCACGCACGCACGCACACACACACACACACACACAACAATGTACGTAACAAACGGGCAACAACCAATACAGCGAGCAGCAATCAAGGAGGCCGGCTTGCACTGAATCTCATCAGGCACAGTTAGAACAAAAGCTGCGCTAGGCGCCTTTCTGCAGGAAACAGCTGCACAGGACGTCACAAAGTCACCCGACCTGATGGAACATTGTGGAGACAGTGCACTGTCATGTTGACAGCACAGCCTCATGGGTTTACGGGCACCGGGGTCAGTAAGAATGCAGGAAGCAACCGAACCCAGCGGCGGTCAGCAAACCGGGCCTTGTATGCATCACGCGACTCATGCATGCGGCCTTGTCGATTCAGTTGTTTGGGGACGTGCTCTACACCCTGCCGTGCTCCGGGGGGTCAATGCACACAAACACACACACACACACACACTTGTGCAGGAACCAACAAGAAAACCACTGACCGCGAGCGCAGTGGAGAACGATGTTAGCACCAGGAACACCTCGTCAGGCCAGTGAGCATCAAAACAAGAACAAAGCAGAAAGCATTGTGAATGTCATGATGTCAAGGCTAGGCGCCTTTCTGAAGTGAAGTGATAGAGGAGACAGTCGTGATATCATCCTGGCATAGTGCTGGAGTCATGTACGACAACTACTCTAGGCACCCACTGACCATGGGGAGGGGAAACAATCGCAAGTTCGCACTACGCAGCAGTCCTTTCATGCCCACGAGATATCCCTGTCGGTATCTTTTGCATTTGCGCGGAAGAGAGGCGGGGAGAAGGAGTAGGCCTGTATTACCAAACCCATCGGTGTTGACGCCAGAAGCCGGTGGCTGGTAGTGCCTGGCCCCTGGCCTGCAAGAGACAGGAAAAAGGAAAAACAGGCAGGGAGGACCAGAAGAAACATGGAGCCGGGTGTAACCACCCGCTCACACACACACAATGACTGAACTGGGATGGCTGCTCGGAGCGGGGGGGGACAGGGGGGTGGCAGGGAGGACAGAGGGGACAGAGGGGTGGGAGGGAGGTGGGCGGCGACAGTTGTCGGAACATTGGTGACCCGGGGGGGATATTGACTGGCGGTGATAATCCAGCGCATGCCAATCTCCGTTCCAGGCGCCCGAGATTCCCGACACGCGCAAGTGAGGTGGCAGAGCCCAGCTGCTGTATTGGTCCCCCACCCATATTGCCCGGTGGCGGAGCCATTGGAGACAGAGGTGCAGGATGCAGCAGCGGCGTCTTGGGAGGTGGGGTAGGAGGTGGTACATGAAGTGGACGGTCTGTGAAAAATCGTGTTGGCTTGCGGACAACCCCCTGGCGATCGCTGAGTGCGCTGCTCTGCGTATCAGCGTCAGCGGCCATCCGGATAGGACCGCCACCTGGAGCCAAGCCGCCACCGACAATAACTCCCCCGCCCACGTCACGCACCATCGTTTGCTATTACTGAGGACGCCGGTTAAAAGGCACGGGAGGTAAGAGGGGTGGGCCAGGGCAGGGGATAGAAGAGGGGGGCCGAGTTTCAGGAACCAGGATGAATCTAGGGCGCTAGGGTGGGTGTAACAGGACCCCTGTCCATCGAGGCCATGGACAGAGCAATAACCGAGGGCCTGGGTGGAGTGGTGGTGGCACCGAAAAAGACAAGCATCTGAGTGTTCCGTGGCACAGTCACAGAGAACACGCAATCCCCAGCACTGGCGTAAAATATTGCAGATTGTCTGAATCAGTTGCACCTGGGGGGAGTCAGGGTAACTGGAGGCTACGAGGATGTTGTCTCTGAATTGCTGCATCGAGACTCGTCCGTGGCTGTTCTCCCAGTACGGAAAACCCGAGTCGGTAACGCGGAGAGTACCCAGGCGGCGAAAAAGGCCCCTGTGGATGTAAACGGACCATAGGCTGTGGAGGTCTGCAGCCTGTGCCGAAAAAGAACCCCCCATCGGTATACAGCCATGCCTGCACCAGAGATTTCCTGCGCTGAGAATGAAGTTGTTGTATTTCATCTCCCACGTCACAGTGTCCTCTAAGGAGCCCTGGGTAATATACCAAAACTTGGCTGAATTCCCCCTCCCCGCTCTGTCAAGTTTTTTACTCTCTTTATGTACCGACCACACAACCTCCGACATGCGCCAGCGCTTCTTTTTTACGAGCCACTCGCAGGCAGAGGTGAGATGTGAGATGACGTCTTCGGGTTTGATGTTGTTGAATTGGTCTTTGCAGTCCACTTCACTAATATACCGGCAACCCAGGGAATCAAGATCATGGAACCATGATGAAACATCGTTGATGCTGTGGGCCAGGAAGGGGCAGGGAAGTTCATCACTTAAACACCGCAGGAAAGTGGTCTTGGCTCTAGCGGCAACCTTGAGATTTCGTTTGGGGAGGAAGGGGTGGGGCAGGGCGGTGATTCCGCGCCAGAGCCAGGTACCTTTGGTGAGGCTTTTGGCTTTCCCTATCAAGTACAGTATGGCCAATTGGCCCGCCTCGTTCATTTCCCAGCCGCGGCGCATGATGTCGCTGCGAATGGCGGACACAGTCGAGGAAGGGTCTCCGGGGGCAGGTGTGTAGCCTTCATCGGCAAGAAACTTCTGTAAGACCCCCCACACCCAGTGGCGGCAGAATCCCCACATGACCCCAACTCCCTTGTCCACAATTCGGACATAGAAATGTTTTGTGACTTGGTCTGCGAGTTGCACACACACACACACACACACACACACACGCACACACACACGCACACACACACGCACACGCACGCACACACGCACCTGAAGAACATTTCCCATGTTCTGCTTCTTTATGAGCTGGGCGTACAAATGAGAGTCATCGGGTTCCGGAGCGTTCCTGGCCTGCACTAGCCCAACCGGCAGGTTTGGGAGGGACTTCGAATTCCCCAGCTGCATGCCAGGTCCCCGCATGCGGGCCATTTCTCGCAAAGTACCAGCATCGAGGCCAGCATGTGGGCTTTGTGCACCTGCAGAGAAGGGGCAGAGAAGAGCGGAATGCAGACTTGTAGGCAGGGGGGGGGGGGGGCGTCTCCTCGCTTTTGTACGCGACTCCCCCCCCAATAGAAGTGGGCCGAAGGCCCCTTGGGGGGGGGGGGGGCATTGGAGGGGGGAGGTTCAGGGAGGGGCAATGGGGGGGGGGGCAGTCGGGAGGGTCGGTTGGGGGGGGGGGGTCCAGGTGGGGTAATTTGGGGTGGTGGGGCTTCAATTGGTTCCACTCAGTTCCAAGATTGTTCGTGTCACGCGGACAGTGTACTGCGGTTCTTTCCTTCCCTCCTCCCTGAATGGGGCAAGAGTCGGGCTGCATCTACTGGGTTCAGGGCATTGTCGCCGTCGGACTGAGTTCGGGGCGTAGCGTTTATTGTGTCCCACTTTGGCGCCCTGTTGTCACTGGTATGCTTGCGTGAGCTGGCCCCTCTCGGCCACATACCTGCAGTTCGGGTGTGCCAGGTCATGGGGGGTGGGGCGGTCAGAGGTCACCCGTGTGGGCCACTGCCACCGGCCCTGGGGGTGGTGGTGGGGGGGGGGGGGGGGGCAAGGCCTTGGTGGCTAGCTTGGGGGGGGGGGGGGATGCTAAAACAAGTGTTTTTGGACTGTTTTGAGCTTGTACTGGCCGATTTTGGTCCTCCGAAGATGCCAAAATGCCTTGAAAATGGGCTGTTTTGGGACCAAAAATGGGTCAAGAATAGGTCAAAAAACGCATTTTTCCAAAAATCATCCTAGACCATTTGGGGTGCACCAACGGGTGAAATGAGCCCATTTTGAGTCCATTTTGGGGGCATTTTGGCCCCTCAGAAGTCCAAAGAAGCCTTGAAAGCGGGCCTTGTGGTGAAGGGGATCACTTGCAAGCCGATTCCACTCTGTCAACGGCCTTCAATGTGTGACTCATTGGTGTCCCTCACCATTCATAGCTCATGTTCCCTCCCCCACCAGCTCAGTCCCAATATTCAGTCTTGATTAGGAGTAGGCTGAGGGTTGGGATGGCGTTAGAGTCAAGGTTGGGTTCAAGGATAGTGTTGGGGTGCTCCACCGCCTGGGCGGGGAGGGGTGCTACGTGGGCAAGGGAAAACATTTTTGGGCGCCTTCGGCGCCACCATATGTATGGCCAGCAGCTATTGACCCTTGGTAACTAAGTGGGCCCGGAGGGCAGGGAGGGGGGGGGGGGGGGGGGGGGAGTCGCGTACCCGAACTGAGGAGACGGCCCCCCCGTGCTTGTAGGAGGATCTGCTTCAGTCCAAATGGCAGGTTTTGGGGGTAAGAGTTGCATACAGAAGCTGAGGTGCCCACCAGGTGCATAAGGATCGGCTCGGGCTGGCGATCGCTTGCCGGGATTCGAGCCGCCGCCGGGCCAATCGCTCTGCGGGTGTTTTACCACTTGACCACCACCTGTTCTTGTAAACTTCAGGTTCCTCCTTGTTTGTAGTTGTGTGGTACAAAAGCCATATCAATGGACGCCGCTTGCAAAGTGTGGGGAGGAGGAGGAGCAATGCATGGGTCTCTAGGGGGTTTTTTGCCCTGCGCGTATCATGACTTTCCCAGATTCAGTCCCCAAGTTCACCATTACCTAACGAACCCTCGGGATCATCAACAAGGGGTCCCAAAGGAACTTCCGGAGAGACGTTGATTGCGGGAATTCATGGGGATGGTGGTGGAGACTAGAGACTGGGGATACCAAAGGAGATGGAGTCCATAGTCAATGATTGACAACCTGCACACTACCTTGATCGTACTCCAACTCCACATGCCCATCGGGCAAAAGGCCAACCACCTTTGCGGGTACCCGAAGCTAGTAGACTTGGTGCAGAACACTTTGTCCCCAATGCTCAACTCCATAACAAATAGTAAAAGAGGTTTGAGGACACAAGGCGCAAAAACTGATGCTCCGTAGCAGACACGCTAAATGTATCACCATGTACCCAGCTCAGTGGGCCTATTTCAAAATACACATAGATGCACCTTGTACCCCTGAAATGCATCATACCGGGTGAAATGGGGGACAATAGGTGAGGGAAAGCGGCCGGTCCCTATCCCCAACCGTCCATATCCCCAATTGTCCATATCCCCAGTTGGAAAGGGAAAGGGGCAAGACCATGACCAGAAATCGTCCCAAATCGCCCCATCCCACGCACCCACCCACTCACCCATCCACCTCCAATACAGGGTTAGGAATCTGAAGTAGCCCCAAAAAATGTCCCGCGCGAGCCCTGCGCACTAACGCTCCCTCTCTGCAGGTCTAGGACATGGTCCGCAGCCACACTCTCTCGTCTCCAACCTCCGCTGGAGCGATTGTCCAGGCCAAGGGCACCCCCCCTTCGCAGCGTCATCGGAGATATGTTTGGGGGCGTTTTCGCACAGCGCCAATTATTACGTTGTTTATCATGGGAACACCCCCTCACCCCCCTACAGAAGCATGCATGATCCATTCAAAACAGCATCGGGGGTGCGGAATTCAGGACCCTGGGACCCGTGGCAAGCATCAGACTGGAACAAAAAATCCCTGGTGTCCTAGCACGGGCTGTAGGGTGCAGAATTCAGGACCTCGGGACCCGTGGCTACCGGTGGTGAAAAACAGCCGACTTTTCGCACAGCACGGGCACAGCACACAGTGCGCCCCCTTTTGTCTGGAAATTGCCTATAGCCCTGTTTTCCCTTGTGGCTGCAGCACCCTATGTGATGGTACAACGGTGAATGGATTGTGTTTTTGGGCCGTCTACCACATTTTCGGGGCCCAGAATTTCGCAGGTTGGGAATCTGACCTTCTCAGGCGGCAGAATAGCCCAGCTGGTTCGGGCTGTAAAAAAGCACACAGTAAGGTATGCGAGCGTGGGCTGGCCACCAACTGCTGTCGCTTAAGTGTCAAGTGTCAGTTAAACGCCGCCCTTGGTTGATTGAGTGTCAACTGCCGTCGGGGTACCCAAGTCCTGCCATGGAGAACCTGACAGCACTTTTTGTGTAAATTAGAGAATCCTGGTCGATTGCATACTGGTTTACTGGTTTACTGTAGACTGGTTCACTGCAGTTTGTTGAGGAAAATTGATTTGGTGACACCATTACTCCGTCAATGTGAAGGCTACCGCCCTGGCTCAACGTGCAAAAACGGAGGTGCGTTCACAACAGTGAGTTTAATGGAAGTCGGATGAGCAACAAATGGTAAAGAGCCCTGCCTGGCGCTCAGTAGTGTTCACAGCAACAAGTTCAACAAGAGTCACATGGGCTTCAGGCTTTGACTCAACAATGTACAAACTACAATATTCCACAACTAGGCAGGTTTCCCCAAGGCACCGCAGGGCACGCTGAGGGAAAGCTACCTCTTGGGCCCAGGCCGTTTCTTAGCAACCAGAGGGGGGGGGGGGGACTTTTTGGCTGGGGGCACAAGAATTGTGTGCACTGCACTACTGGGGGCGGGGGGATTGCGTGTCTACAAAAATCTGCTTCACAAATTGTGGCATGAGAAACCCTGTGCCATTTCTTAAAAATGAGCAAACAAATTATGCAGGGTTGGCAAAAGTTGCTCATGAGAAACAGTGGACAGTTGCTGTACGAATTCTGGCGTGACAAGACCCATGCCATTTCTTAAACATGAGCAAAAATTGTCCATGAAAAACAGTTGCTGTTATCCTGGTGCACTTCCCTGGTGCATCAACCAGCACTCTTGTCTGCACCCCATGGAATGCCACAGGAACACTACAAATGAGGAAATGCCACTTCAGAACTTCTGCGACTGTCATGGGAAACCATTCTCATCAACCAAATCCTCTGGCATGGTGCAAAAGAGCAAAAGCACAGCCTAATGTATACCCATGCAAATCCTTAAAACCACCGAACAAACTACGCACAAAATTTCGCACAGAGTTTGTGACGCAGAACAGGGGTGGATATAGTGGGGGGGGGGGTCCCCCCCCTCCCCCCCCCCCCCCGATGACGATTACGATTACGATTTACCCGTTTGACTGACCTAGCAATTTTGCCAGCAGTTTTACAAGAGGACTGATGGCCCAAAAAGGCACCAAAGCAGGTGATACCCTGGATTTCATCCCAGGACAATCAATCTATGAGCCTGTGCATATACCGTTGTACTACTGAGCCAACCTGCCAGCCCTGAACACGAGACAATACATTGCACAGCGGTTGGTATATCCCATGAAGACAGTCCACACAGTGCAATCATTTTTTGACACATTTTGCCAAAATGGCTTGCGATTCCGAATCATCTTTGCCTGAACTGCCTGAGCTAATTGTAATCGTAATCGCCATTCCGTCATCACTGCCTCCTGGCTCAACAGCCCCCTCCCCCCACCCCCACCTTGGTAATGTCGTCACTATTATATCCACCCCTGACGCAGAAATTCTACCCTGGAGAAAAAGCCTGCTGAGGCGGCCCTTCGTGAAGAAAAAGCATCGCCTTCCCAAAGGACAGCCCAGGAAGAACAAAAGATGCTTCACACTACAAATGTAACGCAAGTTCCCGGCAACAAGTGACTGTCCTGAGGGTCAAAATACTGGTGGTTTGTGGATCTATGGGTCGCTGAGGATCCTCAGCCCTGCATCTGGCTGCATGCAAAACGAAATCAATCAAATGGGAGACGGGGAAAAACGAGATGTGAACACAACCCACCAAATGCCACGTTTGTTGCTGGTTGCCCTGATCGATGGTACTGTATTTGCATTGCGCGCCATATGCACTGGCTCTGTTGCGGAGGGGAACAGGGCACCTGTCCCTCCATAATTGCACATTGCTAGCAATGCACCTGCTGCTTCTCACACGGGTGTTCATGTGTCTTGGTGCAGCATTGTCACGGCACTTCAGGCGCTGCCATGCAATTTACTGCTGTCCTTGTCTAGCTGAAATCAGGCTCCTTCTGCCGTGGGCTCAGTCACCAGAGCCATTGCAACACCATATTGAGTTGCTTTGGATAGCCTGTTCACTCATTCTGATCGCTAGAATGAGGGCCATCCCCCAAGCAGCCCAGGCATTCTTGACGGTGGTTTGCAGTCGGGACCCAAAGAAATGAGGGACCTTCAACCCAAACGAATCCAGTGCCAATGGCACTAGACTTTCGAGGGAGGTATATATGCTCGGGAAATTGTGTGCCCCCCCATCCCCCCCATCAAATGAGCACTGTCTCAAGGGAGGCCGGGTTTTCGTTTCGGGGGGGGGGGGGGGTAGAGCCCTCCGGACCCCCCCCCCCAAAAGGGCTCAATTGACAGGGCGCCCAAAATCCTACCGAGACTGACCCCCGGGCCTCGGAGGTGACCCAGACCCAAAAATCAGCAAAAATGAAAATGGGATTTTTGGAATCAGCGCGTCGAGGGGGTTCAGAAAAGTCATCATTTGCCATATATTTGGTGAAAAAAAATCGACCAATTTTAATGCTCAAAAAAATTTTCGGCACTTTGGCGCCAGACTTCATAATGACTGATTAATGGTGCCTGTCAATTGAGCCCTTTTCCC
>OZ038398.1:4787239-4930739 GCA_964036045.1 Eutreptiella sp. 'Long Island Sound 2002' | reverse complement strand
TTGTGTGTTCCGCCTTGTGTGTGCACCGCCTTGCCTGTGGCCCCTCAACTAACATGACTCCTGCGGTGGCCACAGACCGCCTTTTGTGTTTACCGCGTTGTGTGTGCACCGCCTTGTGTGTGCACCGCCTTGCCTGTGGCCCCTTAAATAACAAGACTCCTGCGGTGGCCACAGACCGCCTTTTGTGTGTTCCGCCTTGTGTGTGCACCGCCTTGCTTGAGGCCCCTCAACTAACATGACTCCTGCGGTGGCCACAGACCGCCTTTTGTGTGTTCAGCGTTGTGTGTGCACCGCCTTGTGTGTGCACCGCCTTGCCTGTGGCCCCTTAAATAACAAGACTCCTGCGGTGGCCACAGACCGCCTTTTGTGTGTTCCGCCTTGTGTGTGCACCGCCTTGTTTGTGGCCCCTTAAATAACAAGACTCTTGCGGTGGCAACAGACCGCCTTTTGTGTGTTCCGCCTTGTGTGTGCACCGCCTTGTGTGTGCACCGCCTTGCCTGTGGCCCCTTAAATAACAAGACTCTTGCGGTGGCCACAGACCGCCTTTTGTGTGTTCCGCCTTGTGTGTGCACCGCCTTGCTTGAGGCCCCTTAACTAACATGACTCCTGCGGTGGCCACAGACCGCCTTTTGTGTTTACCGCATTGTGTGTGCAACGCCTTGCCTGTGGCCCCTTAAATAACAAGACTCCTGCGGTGGCCACAGACCGCCTTTTGTGTGTTCCGCCTTGTGTTCGCCCCGCCTTCTGTGCGTACCGCCTTGCCTGTGGCCCTTCAAAGAACTTCACTCCTACGCACCACCTAACCGTTCTTTGCTACGGCTCCCTTCTCGCCCAAACACCTCCACCCCATCTGCAAAGAGGAGACCAATGCAAGCACAACAGCCACGAAATCAAAACACGAACTGCGACCCATGGTGAGTGATTGCTACCACTCGAGTCCGATGTGTTGCTGCACCGTACGCAGCGCCAAAGTCAACACGTGACTATGAACAGAAGAACGAGTATGGACGCAGGGTGCCAAGCATGGCGGCACACCAAAGAATGCAGAAGACAAGCGACAAGCCACCGCAGTAGGAACACAATACCACGGCATAGCGGCCCACGCAAAAGGTGCCATATATGATGGACTCAAACAACGGAGGACACAGGTGAAAACTTAAATACAGTGTGTAACCAATGGGCACCATGTGCCAATGGCACCATGGGAGCGATGAATGCAAGTAGACGGTGATGTAGACAGCACGTACTTACACCGCTCACCGACTACTCCGGAACACCAAGCTTCGGCTGCTGCTTCTCCACGGCCCATACCTTTGACAACTAACTGTCGGCCGGAGGCCCCTGGGGGGGGGGGGTTAGTTGGCGTCCTAGGACCCGCGGAGTCGCCCCCCCCCTACCTCCCCCCCATGCCTTCCCCCCCTACCCCCCCCCCCCAACCCCCCCCCTACCCCCCCCCTACCTCCAAGGTAGGGGGGGGCGACTTCGTGCGATATATGGGTTCCCACACCACAGGTGATCCCTTATTCAGGGAGAGACCAGGGTTGCAAGACAGGCTTGTAGGCTGCATGAATGGTTGAAACACTCCTACATTCGGCACACCTTTGCATTTCAACGCTCTTCAAGCGATCTACAAAACCTGACCTGTTGGAATGGGTTCCCGATAGTATGCACGAAGTCGCCCCCCCCTACCTCCCCCCCCTACCTACCCCCCCCCCTACCCCCCCCTACCCCCCCCCCCCCCCCCCTACCTCCCCCCGCTTACCTCTTCCCCTCCCTACCTCCCCCCCCCCACCTCGTCTCCCCCCCCCCTACGTTGCTACTCCTACCTGCCCCCCCCCCCCCCCCCCACCACCAACCCCCCATCCCCCCCGCCCTTCCTGAGCAACCCCCGCCCCCCACCCCACCCGGACCCTTGCGTTGGTAGACCGCCTTTTGGCTGCACAGCCTTGTGTGTGCACCGCCTTGCCTGTGGCCCCTTAAATAACAAGACTCCTGCGGTGGCCACAGACCGCCTTTTGTGTGTTCCGCCTTGTGTGTGCACCGCCTTGTGTGTGCACCGCCTTGCCTGTGGCCCCTTAAATAACAAGACTCCTGCGGTGGCCACAGGCCGCCTTTTGTGTGTTCCGCCTTGTGTGTGCACCGCCTTGCCTGTGGCCCCTCAACTAACATGACTCCTGCGGTGGCCACAGACCGCCTTTTGTGTTTACCGCGTTGTGTGTGCACCGCCTTGTGTGTGCACCGCCTTGCCTGTGGCCCCTTAAATAACAAGACTCCTGCGGTGGCCACAGACCGCCTTTTGTGTGTTCCGCCTTGTGTGTGCACCGCCTTGCTTGAGGCCCCTCAACTAACATGACTCCTGCGGTGGCCACAGACCGCCTTTTGTGTGTTCAGCGTTGTGTGTGCACCGCCTTGTGTGTGCACCGCCTTGCCTGTGGCCCCTTAAATAACAAGACTCCTGCGGTGGCCACAGACCGCCTTTTGTGTGTTCCGCCTTGTGTGTGCACCGCCTTGTTTGTGGCCCCTTAAATAACAAGACTCTTGCGGTGGCAACAGACCGCCTTTTGTGTGTTCCGCCTTGTGTGTGCACCGCCTTGTGTGTGCACCGCCTTGCCTGTGGCCCCTTAAATAACAAGACTCTTGCGGTGGCTACAGACCGCCTTTTGTGTGTTCCGCCTTGTGTGTGCACCGCCTTGCTTGAGGCCCCTTAACTAACATGACTCCTGCGGTGGCCACAGACCGCCTTTTGTGTTTACCGCATTGTGTGTGCAACGCCTTGCCTGTGGCCCCTTAAATAACAAGACTCCTGCGGTGGCCACAGACCGCCTTTTGTGTGTTCCGCCTTGTGTTCGCCCCGCCTTCTGTGCGTACCGCCTTGCCTGTGGCCCTTCAAAGAACTTCACTCCTACGCACCACCTAACCGTTCTTTGCTACGGCTCCCTTCTCGCCCAAACACCTCCACCCCATCTGCAAAGAGGAGACCAATGCAAGCACAACAGCCACGAAATCAAAACACGAACTGCGACCCATGGTGAGTGATTGCTACCACTCGAGTCCGATGTGTTGCTGCACCGTACGCAGCGCCAAAGTCAACACGTGACTATGAACAGAAGAACGAGTATGGACGCAGGGTGCCAAGCATGGCGGCACACCAAAGAATGCAGAAGACAAGCGACAAGCCACCGCAGTAGGAACACAATACCACGGCATAGCGGCCCACGCAAAAGGTGCCATATATGATGGACTCAAACAACGGAGGACACAGGTGAAAACTTAAATACAGTGTGTAACCAATGGGCACCATGTGCCAATGGCACCATGGGAGCGATGAATGCAAGTAGACGGTGATGTAGACAGCACGTACTTACACCGCTCACCGACTACTCCGGAACACCAAGCTTCGGCTGCTGCTTCTCCACGGCCCATACCTTTGACAACTAACTGTCGGCCGGAGGCCCCTGGGGGGGGGGGGTTAGTTGGCGTCCTAGGACCCGCGGAGTCGCCCCCCCCCTACCTCCCCCCCATGCCTTCCCCCCCCTACCCCCCCCCCCCCCCCCAACCCCCCCCCCTACCCCCCCCCTACCTCCAAGGTAGGGGGGGGCGACTTCGTGCGATATATGGGTTCCCACACCACAGGTGATCCCTTATTCAGGGAGAGACCAGGGTTGTAGGACACGCTTGTAGGCTGCATGAATGGTTGAAACACTCCTACATTCGGCACACCTTTGCATTTCAACGCTCTTCAAGCCATCTACAACACCTGACCCGTTGGAATGGGTTCCCACACCACAGGTGATCCCTTATTCATGGAGAGACCAGGGTTGCAGGACAGGCTTGTAGGCTGCATGAATGGTTGAAACACTCCTACATTCGGCACACCTTTGCATTTCAACGCTCTTCAAGCGATCTACAACACCTGACCCGTTGGAATGGGTTCCCACACCACAGGTGATCCCTTAGTCAGGGAGAGACCAGGGTGGTAGGACAGGCTTGTAGGCTGCATGAATGGTTGAAACACTCCTACATTCGGCACACCTTTGCATTTCAACGCTCTTCAAGCGATCTACAAAACCGGACCTGTTGGAATGGGTTCCCACACCACAGGTGATCCCTTATTCAGGGAGAGACCAGGGTTGCAGGACAGGCTTGTAGGTTACATGAATGGTTGAAACACTCCTACATTCGGCACACCTTTGCATTTCAACGCTCTTCAAGCGATCTACAAAACCTGACCCGTTGGAATGGGTTCCCACACCACAGGTGATCCCTTATTCACGTAGAGACCAGGGTTGCAGGACAGGCTTGTAGGCTGCATGAATGGTTGAAACACTCCTACATTCGGCACACCTTTGCATTTCAACGCTCTTCAAGCGATCTACAAAACCTGACCCGTTGGAATGGGTTCCCACACCATAGGTGATCCCTTATTCAGGGAGAGACCAGGGTTGTAGGACAGGCTTGTAGGCTGCATGAATGGTTGAAGCACTCCTACATTCGGCACACCTTTGCATTTCAACGCTCTTCAAGCGATCTACAAAACCTGACCCGTTGGAATGGGTTCCCACACCATAGGTGATCCCTTATTCAGGGAGAGACCAGGGTTGCAGGACAGGCTTGTAGGCTGCATGAATGGTTAAAACACTCCTGCATTCGGCACACCTTTGCATTTCAACGCTCTTCAAGCGATCTACAACACCTGACCCGTTGGAATGGGTTCCCACACCACAGGTGATCCCTTATTCAGGGAGAGACCAGGGTTGCAACACAGGCTTGTAGGCTGCATGAATGGTTGAAACACTCCTACATTCGGCACACCTTTGCATTTCAACGCTCTTCAAGCGATCTACAAAACCCGGTCTGATATGCCTTTCGGAAATTGCGCCAAAGGTGCTGAGCAAAATTCTATCCCCCCCCCCCGTCTCACCCCCTTCCTGTTTTCCACCATCCCAATGGACTTCAGGTCTATGCGGCATGTTTGGTCTCGCGTGCACTTCCCCGTACTCCTCCCCTGTACCATTGGCTGTAAGACGGGCGGTGGGGGGGGGGAGGGGGGTTGGCACCGACCCATGGTGTTGGTTTGCTTGCCTTTGGCAGCGCCTATTGGCCTCTCACCATTGTACATTCTGACCCTCTGTGGTCTGAACGTGTTTTGGGTGTGTCGACGGGGGGGTGGGGGGGCTGAAAGAAGAGATGCAGCGTAATGTGTGAGGGGGTGCAGCGGCCAAACCCCCAGTCAGGTCTACACCTATGTTCGTTCCTGGGGTGGAGGGGGGATCAGGGAGGACAAGGCAATACCCACAAGGGCGTGGCCTGCCTCATGATAAGCCACCAGCTTCTTCTTTTCGGCAGAGATGACAGCTCCACTCTTCTCAGCACCCTAAGAAAGAGTGGGGTCAGACTGATGCAGTAGCACAACATGAGGGAGTGAGGAAAGGGATCTGCGCGTCCAAATGGGCAAGAACTGCAAAGACCAACGCAAGTGGGGGTTGGGCAGAACAGTCGGACGTCAAAGCAACGAAAAGCTGCAGTGCAACCAGTGTTCATGAGGCCCTGAGGCCTACCACGTATGGCGGCAGGAAAGGGAGGGAGGCAATGGGTGCATGTGTTGGGGATGGAGACCTCCTAAACGGGAAAGAAGAGGATGGAATGACAGACTGAAACAGGTGCAGAAAGAGGTGTGTGGGGATGGGGGGGCTGCCATAACGGCTGAACAAATATGCTGGTTGGTACTTCTGGGTGTACACGCTGGTTTGAGTTTTTAGTGAGCCTTTGGAGAAAAATATTTTTGGTTGGTGGTACAGGTGTCGCTCTGCTCACTAAGGCTGCTTCTGCCCCCTGGAGTCCCTCACAGCTGGGATCGGCATGCTCGGGGGGGGGGGGGGAGACTGGACCCAAAATTTGGGCCAGCAAGATTTTCCCAACAGCATTTTTTTATTTTCTTCATTTTTTCCTGGGATGGTCACTTTGGTCTAGAGGGGAGGGGGAGGGGGTCCAGGGGGAGGTACCCCCCTCTTCCTATGGTGTATGGCCATTCTAACACTCCCATGGGGAACACTCCCATGGGGAGGCTTACTCAACATCCTTGGGGTGCTAGTGCTGTGTTTTGGTACGGGGACCACTTCTTGCGTGCCGCAGGTGCACCATAGGCGCGCCGCAGGAAAAGGATAAGAAGCTTTAGTGTACACTGTCCAAGAAATTTACAACAGAACAAAAGAGTTCCCTTGAATCAGACAACTTGCATGACGATAAATGAGCCTCTGCTGTGCCATGCCATGAAATGGTCCACAACTTTCTTCCATCCCACTGTACCATCCTTGATGCACGCATTGTTCTTGACCCACACTACAGCTTCCCGTACTTGGCCTGGACTAGGGGTGAAAGAGATATTGCGTGCCGCAATTCTTTCCCGGATTTGCTTTTGGTGCCACGCGGCCTTGTCCGAGGAGTGGTCACTCATGTGTATTGAAGAGTGCTAGAAGGAGAGACTGGTAAATGACCAACAAGAAGGGGAGGGAAATGTCACCCTGCTCTCTAAAGCGTGGGAGTCCATCGCCCCAACTCGAGGGGCCACACCGAAACGTGGAGCCCATCACTACTTGACCACTACCATCTTGTGGGCCCATACCGCATTGGGTGCGGAATCAAGTGCACCGTTTGTGAAAAAAAGAGGCCCCAAAAAAGAAGCAATGTAGCAATAAAATAGGAGAAAAGGTGATGTGGGGGGGGGGGGGCAAACGTTATGTAGAAAATGTGTGAACACCCAAAGTGAGAAGAATCCAGGAATTGCACAACAAGACAGCCCTTCCCCAAGCAATGCAGGAATGTGAAAAAACACAAATAAAGATCAATGAACATTGATACACGACGGTGGTTGCCCAAAATCTGGCGTTTGTGAAAAATAAACGCATAAACATGTTTGATGTTTTATGTGACCGGTGGCACGACTGGTATTTAATTAAAAGGTGCATTGGGGGTGTCCCGGTGTAAATATTGTTGGTCCCTGAGAGCGGGACAGGGGTCCCTCTGCTCACATGCTCACAGGTGCTGGACGTCCCTCCCACGCCATCTTCGCACGCAGCCTTTTCCCACACAGTGAACATTTGGAGGGTGCTCTCTGCCACTCATGGGGAAAATGCAACCCAGGGCCAGGGGGCTCTGGACCTGGGTGCAGAACCTGGGAAGCCACCCAGGGCCACGCTTTGGTGCCTGGTCCCTGGTCCATGCTCAGGAGGCCGAGAGTACGCCTCTCGGCGTTGGATTGCTTTCGTGTTTGGACGGGTCACTGGTCGGTTCTGATGGACTGAGTGTCCCCGCTGTAGACACTGTCAGCCATTCGTTCAAATTGTTCCACATGGTCAACAGCAGCGTGTCCCTTTCTTGGTTGGGGTGCTCCACTATCGATGTACTTGTACAGTGCGGGGGGGGGGGGGGGTGCACCGGGAATTTTTCACACAAGAAAATTTCGCATCGGGTTTATTTCGCACAGGGGCCTGAGAATTGAACGGGAAATTTCGCACACATTTGAAGAACCAAATTCCCACAACGAAATATGCCCCCTCCCTGTAATGTTGTTGTCGTATGCTCAGCGGTCGCCATAAATTGTTGAATTGTTCGTGTGTTTTGGGGGGATGCTGGCTGGAACTTTTGGATGTGCGTAGGTGTTCACCTTTGGAGGAGGGAACCCTCCTCCAGGTTGGGTGGGGGGTGAAGGGGGCCAGTTCAAACTGCTGTGGGGGAGGGGGGGGGGGGCTCGGCTGTTGGAGGGTTTTCCCCATCAATTGTTGAACATTGTTGCCGGACAAGGACTTTTTGTTGCAGCACAGCAACTTGCCGCCCCTCCCAAGCCCCCCACACAACAAGCAGACAGGCAATCTCCAGGCTGATCCATGCCACAGTCTGACTCAGATGACTCAGAGCCACAAAATGAATCCTGGCCCCTGGCGGTGAGCATACCGCCACGATCTTCTCCAGGGCATCAGCAATCTCAGTGGCACCCGTCTCCTTGAGGCCTCTCCGTGCGGTGAGGATGGCAGCTTCGTTCATGAGGTTCTGGGAGCACAGCGGAGGCGGTGCACCAGGCTCAGGTCGAAGGGTTGTGGGTCAAGCCGAAAAACTAGAAATGTCATTGCTTTAGTGACCCCCCCCCCCCGGGGGGGGGGGGGGGGGCGGGCGGGGCCCTGGCCAGCCCTGGCACCCCCCCCCCCCATCCCCCACATCAGAAGAATTTTCCTCCGGGAGAGAAATGAAATTTACTAAAGCGGCCCAAAAATCGGAGCATCTGAGGCACAAACACTTGTTTTTTGGGCTCTGACACTCAGCAATGGCCTGATGGGAAGGCCCATGGCAGTCGACCCCTCAGAAGAGGCCAACATTGGTTTCGCCCGCATGCGACCCAACCAGAGGTCTCAACATCAAAAACCGATTTGGGGGTTGTTTTGTCGGGCAAAATAATGATTTTACGAGGGGTTGAACATCCAAAATCATGCCTCAGGGTATGCCAAGCGAATGACCCCCCAAAAAGGGGGGGGGGGGGGGTGGCACAAGGCCTCGGTATGTGATTGTTTGCCTTTGGCGGCGCCTATTGGCCTCTCGCCACTGCTCATTCTGACCCTCTGTGAACGTGGTTTGGTTGTGTCAACGGAGCCCCCGGATGACTTGTCCTGTTTGACTACTCCGGGGGTCGGCTGTCCCGGAGACGGGCCATTGGGAGGGGGGGGTTTAGCGTTCACGCCTGCGCTTGATCTAACAACCTCTCTTCGAGACGATTTGCGACGCTCTGCCACTGCCATTGCTGCTGCCGCTGCCACCGTCGCTGTCGCTGTCCATTCGTGACCTTCCAGCACCAGTGCTGCCTGGGAGTCCGGGTTTCACAGGGGCTGATACCCCTGATCCACAAATGCCCGGTGCACCAGCGCGGGACTTCCTTGGAAATGACCGGCACGACAACAGTCGGAGGCCCTGGATTCACTCCACGGTTCCCCTGCTGCGGGGTCACTGCGGGGTACACGGTCGGCTGGCAGTCAATACGCGCACTGCGTCACTGCGTGCCTGGGCCGGCACAGGGATGCAGCCGAAGCACGCGGGTGTCAACTCCGCCGTGTCTGTCTCGCCGAGTTGCAAGCTTCCGTGTCTTGTGGACAAGGGGCGGTGGCCAGGGCGTTGCTTTTGCGGGGGAGGGGGGAGGGGGTTCGGCGAGGCCATGGTGCTGGGGCTGGGGATGGCCGGGGGCGGGGGGGGGTGTCTGAGGGGGCGGAGTTTGGGGACTAAAAAGGGCCTGTTACAAAATATCACTTTCCCCCACTGGAAACGATTTGGGGTGGAGGGTCTGGGGGGGGGGGGGGAGGGGCAGAGCTTCACTGAAGTGGGGGAGCTTCACTTAAATCAGGACCCCCCCCCTCCTCCGAAACTGGTCCTCAGTTTTGGTCGGTGCCGAAGAAAAAATTTGCCCAAAATGGACTTGCACCAAACGTGCCAGAGAAAATTTATGTGGACCGAGATGCCAGAAAAATTTCCCCAATCACTTAAAGAGGGGGGGGGGGCTGGTCTGGGACCCCCCCCCCCCCGTGTCATTCCGTCGGGTTGTTGTTCCTTTCCGGGGCCCTGGACAGTCACCCGGTCTGCCCTTCGCATGTTGCGTCGGGTCGCTGCGTTCTGTCGGCCGCTGCGGCCGGTGCTCCTGCTGGTGTCGTTTTCGCATTCGCGGAGCCCCCCCCCCCCCAACTCTGAAGCTCTGGGGAGGGGTCCCCCCACCCCATTCCCCTTGCTCCAATGATGACCAAAACAAAGCCCTGGACGGTGGCCTCACACCGTCCTCGTCTTTTCCCCCGTGCATCATCGAATGCCGTGCAGTTG
Source organism: Eutreptiella sp. 'Long Island Sound 2002' (assembly GCA_964036045.1). Lineage (NCBI taxonomy): Eukaryota > Euglenozoa > Euglenophyceae > Eutreptiales > Eutreptiaceae > Eutreptiella > Eutreptiella sp. 'Long Island Sound 2002'. Next base: position 4,920,890 of record OZ038398.1, on the reverse strand, counting down.
TTGCAGGTGAAAGCCCTGCAGTCGGTGCGGGAGCCCCCCCCCCCCCCTCCCAACGCCACCCTCACAGGCAGCCCTCCAGAGATGCCCTGGGGCATGGGACCTGCAAATCGGCACCAGTGAATCCAGGGCAACGGCGGGCAATCAGGTCAAGATCGACATCGCTGGCAAGCGCCTTCCCCTGCAGCAACACGGCGCGTGGCAGGCGCAGGAAGTGCCAGGGGCATGGGACAAGGGGATGCAGGTGAGCGCCCTTGACTTCCGTCAGGCAGACCCCATCCACACATGCCACTGGCATGTCTGGCAGGGGAAACTGGTTCTCAGTAGTGATCAGCCCCGGACCAAAGGCCACTCAGTAATACCCGCCCCCCGCACCACCAGAACTCAGTAGGAACATGCTGCGTCCAGCGTGTGGCTCAGTAGGACCCTGCACCATCTGATCATGTCTGAGCCGGCAGACGCTGGTGGCCAGTCTGACCCCATCCGACTGAGAGGGCTTCAGACAATCAAAGACTCGCCCTTATGCGTAGCGTCCAAGAAAGAATGCAAAATTTTGTTGAAATGACTCTGTCGTCGGTGCTGGGAATTAGACATCGGTCGTGGGTGCAATAGAAATCGGGGTCGGAGTTGAAAGCAGGAGAGGGGATTTAAAGGGTACCCACGCTGTACGGAGATCACATCCCCCTCAATGAAAAGGGGGGACCCCGGTTGCATCACAACAGCAGACACCTGCCACAAAAAAACCGTCAGGTTTGATGCTCTTCTGGCGCCAGAGGCACATCAACACACGCTGACTTTCAGATTACTTAGAGTGGGAGGAGGTAGGGGGGTTAGGGGTCTGGGGGGGGGGGTAGGAGGGGGAGCTGTGTGTGGGGTCCTCCTTTCACTTTTTCGATTCCAGCACCCTGGAGTCCTCCCATTGGATTGGTGTGGTGTGTTGCCCCCCCCCCCCCCCCCCCGCGCCCAATCAGATACCGAGGCCTTGCCCCCCCCCCCCCCCCCGTGTGACATTCCGTCTGGTTGTTGCTCCTTTCCGGGGCCCTGGACAGTCACCCGTTCTGCCCTTCGCATGTTGCGTCGGGTCGCTGCTTTCTGTCGGCCGCTGCGGCCGGTGCTCCTGCTGGTGTCGTTTCCGCCGTTTCCGCGTTCGCAGAGCCCAGTGGTTGGTGTGTTGGGGCTGTGCTGGATGTGGCGGGATGTGCCGTTTGCGCGTCACCCCCCCCCGCGCCCCTTGGGGGGGGGGGTCACCAAGTGACAGTCTCGGGGGGGGGGGGGGGGATTGCAAAGGTATTTCAAGGCAAAGTGTGGTACCCTCCACCGATGCAAGCAAACAGAACACGGGTGAAGCGACTGTTGCATTGATGCGGTGCGAATGTCATTGGGGATCCACAAGAATGGTAACGAACTTCCGGGTAAGAGAAGAGCAAACTTTGAACTGTTGCACATGTTCAGTTTGCATGACGGGCACTGGGTGTGTGGCACGGGCTAATGATGAGGAGGCAACGGGAGAAAACATCTTGGGTCTGAAAAAGCAACACAACACTCCATACACCACGTTTGGAGAGAGAATATCAACGAACACACCAACCAATGCACCGGCGTGTGTGACAGATGAGCATATGCACCAGCGTCATGGACAATACTGGGTGCTTGTCTCCCACCCCTTGCAACTCTCCCCACCCTCTCGGACACGGTCACTTCAATGTTTTGCTAGTGAACTTCTATGATGATGGTTTGTGTTGGGGGCTGGTTGCAGGGTTAGGGATCAGCAATACCTTCCCCATCCCCTCTCGGCCCTCCTGTGCAAGGGCCGGGAGATTACAAAGGGGGGGGGGGTATGGTGCTGCAGGATCCTACCAAGACACAAAAAGGGGGGGTATGCCGCTGCAGGATCCTACCAAGACACAAAAAGGGGGGGTATGCCGCTGCAGGATCCTACCAAGACACACCTTGCTGTGCACCTCCAGGATCTTCACACGCCCCTTCACATCGGGTCGGTCGACAGTGATCTGCCGATCAAAGCGTCCGGGTCGCAGGAGCGCATTGTCCAAGACATCCGGGCGATTGGTGGCCGCCAGCACGATGACTCCGGAGTTGCCTTCAAACCTGCACCCAATGCGTGATACCCATGGCCAATGACCACCACGAAACCACCGCCTGAGCCGTTGAATGCCTTGGCAGGGAGCGATACAAATGCAACCGGAATGCAACATTTCCGTTAAGCGCCTGACCACGGCTGCCCGTCTCGCCCGTGTTTGGTTGAATGTTCAGGTGGAGGAATGATTTGGCTCGTTGGAATCACCGCCAATGTGCGGGGGATGGAGGGGGGGGGGGGGGTTTGGCATAAGGCCTCGGGATCAGATTGTCTTTGTCTGCCTGTGGCGGCGGCTATTGGCCTCTCGCCTTTGAACCTTCTGCCATGCCAAGCAGGCAGGCGCTCTACTGCGGGCATCCGCACTGCTGCGGGCATTCACCTGCCTGGGGGGGGAGGGGGGGGTGGCACGAGGCCATGGTGTTGGTTGGTTTGCCTTTGGCGGCGCCTATTGGCCTCTCGCCACTGCACATTCTGACCCTCCGTGGGCCCGAACGTGTTTTGGTTTTGTCAACGGAGCCCCCGGATGACTTGTCCTGTTTGACTACTCGGTCGAGGGGGTGGGGGGGGGGGTCCTCTACTCTGGATGGGACTGAATCTGACCCCTTGCGCATGGCCCACAGGCACATACCCATCCATTTCAGTCAGCAACTGATTGATGGTCTGCTCCCTCTCGTCGTTGCCTCCACCCATGCCAGCCCCACGCTGCCGTCCCACGGCATCGATCTCATCGATGAACACGATGCAGGGCGCCTTCTCCTTCGCCCGTGTGAACAGATCACGCACGCGTGAAGCACCAACACCTGAGAAGCGGAGGGACGCGGCTGGCCTTCGCCCTCTTCCATCGGCCTCCCTTGTCGACCTCATGGAGGGGCGTCCCGGGCTCCTTTTAGGGGAAAGGGGGTCTAGGGGGGTGAGACCTACTTAGAGAGTGAGGCTTGGGATGGAAATGAAAATTGGAGATACAGACAGACAGACAGTACAGCATTTCAGGGGGTGTAGAGGGGGGGGTGGCACAAGGCCTTGGTGGTTAGCTCTGTTAGCCTGTGGCGGCGCCTATTGGCTTCTCGCCTTTGAACCTTCTGCCATGACAAGCAGGCACCCGGACTACTGCGGGCATCCGCACTGCCACGGGCATCCACCGGCCTGGGGGGGGAATCCAGAATGCAACTGTAGAGGGGGGGGGGGGGGGTGGCCCGGGTGGGTCTAGCCCCCACCGCCCCCGCGGTGGTGCTGAGTTTTTAGAGGCGCCGAAAGCGCCGAAGAAAATTGTTGGCCTAAACGAATTGGCGCCAGAGAAAAATTTTGATTTGATGAAGGCCCAGAGAAAATGTTGGCCCAATCACTTGGGGGGGGGGGGGGGCTGCCGAGTTGTTGCAAGGAGCTCCGGGGGCGTTGCCTGGAAGCCGGGGCACCGCCTATTTTGAGGTCATGAATCCAATGCAGTTGGCCCTCTAGCCCACGCACGAGGGGGTGGGCAGACAGGTAGGTAAACAGGGGGGAGGGCACTCCACAAGGACAGCAGGGGAGGCCGGTCGCCGGTAGCCGGCCCAGCACAAGACGGACGCAGGGGGGGAGGAGGGAGTTCCGGGCCCCAACCCCTGCGGCATGGACTGGTCTGCCAGCCTCCATGGCATTTGTAACCGACAGTAACTCCTCCAACCGCCTACCCAACCGCTTCTGACCCATCATCACTGCATGCGATCACAGCCGGAGAGTCCGATGGCACAGCCTCGGAACGGCCCGACGGTCTCGGCCGGCCGAAGTGCCGGGCGTCGACTCGGCCGGCCGACACCGCCGCCGAGCCGAACCGCCGGAACCGAACCGGCCGAGCCGGACCGCCGCCGAGGGGACCGCCAGTTCATTCCGTCCAGCCCGATTGCACGTAGTCTACATGACGCATCCAAACAACATCGTTGATCCAACCTCCGCCGCCCACATCACTGCCCAATGGGGAAGCAAAGGTGGCGGGCAGGCCAAACGGGGGCAGTTTAAGACGGGGGGAGGGGGTATGTGGCTCTTGTTCGTGTGCGCCCGCGGCCATGATCCCCAGACGCACAGTGATCTGCACAATGATGACGCGGATCCCGGTGAGTCCTCTGCCGATGGCAGTTTGTCGGAGCACGACCTTCTTGACCTTCAACGCTTTGCATTGCCTCGGGAGAGGGCGGATGCCCATTCTGATGGCCGGCGCCCCGTCACAGTTCCCCGTCTTGCTGGGGTCTGGGTCCATGGCCGGGCGGGGGGAATGATGCGAATCGCCGCATCTCTGGGGGATCGATTGGGGGCTGGGAGTCAGTCGGGGTGGGGGTGGGACATAATGAGTGGATTGGATTGTGTTGACAGAAAACCAGACAGACAGTGCAAACGCGAGGCAATGCACTCCAAAGTAAGGCACAGGCGCATCTGTATTCTCTGTGCCAAACCTCAGGACACACACCGTGTCTTAACAAGGAACAGGGTCCGAAATGCTCGACTTTCGGAGTCTAGAAAATTCCTCCGGTCGCGCCACCGGGCCAGCCGAGCATCCCGGGCCCTTAGTTCCTTTTTGGGGGAGAAAACGACGCAGTTCCAACCTTTTTCTACGCCTAGAAAAATCGAACTTCGTCCTTTCTGCAAAAAGATAGGACGACAAAAAAATCATGCCCGACTACGTCTAGTCAGGCAGCCACGAACAGTCAGGCGATCAGTTAGACTACAGGAAATGTCATGCAGCGTGTCATTCGGGGGGGGGGGGGGGGGTTGGCACAAGGCCTCGGTATTGGGTTGTTTGCCTTCGGCGGCGGGGGGGGTGGGGGTTGCATGACGCCTGCGCGGATTGCCGTCTGAAGCCGGCGGCGCCGTTTGGCCGCTCGTCACTTACCCTCGTCCCCTTCCCTCCGCAGGCGGCGGCCCCCATCGGCCTCTCACCCCCTCCCTCTCCCTCTGCCTGGCCGATCCTCACCCCCCTACACCCCCTTCCTTTTCCTTGAGGAGGGGGTGTCAACGGGGCCCCCGGACTGTCCCTGTTCCACTGCGCTGTGCCGCGGCCGCACGGAGGAGGGCAACGGCCCTCGCCGTTCAGAGGCACACCTACAAACAGCTCCACGAACTCGGATGCAGATGTGGAGAAGAACGGTACGCCTGCCTCTCCTGCCACGGCCTTCGCCAGAAGGGTCTTACCGGTACCTACGACAGAGGCAAAGCCATGAGAACATGGCGCACGCGCATGCACAGAGTGTTCCTTAAAAGGGGGGGGGGGGAGGGGCTGTGGGTGGGAGGGGCTGTGGGGGGGACCCCCCCCCCCCCTCAGGAGCCCCTGAGTTGTTAGAGGCGCCGAAGAAATTTTTTGGCCTAAACTGACTTGCGCCGAAAGCGCCAGAGAAAATTTTGGATTGGCCGAAGACCCGGAGAAAAAATTGCCCAATCACTTCAGAGGGGGGGGGGGGGTGGGATGGGGGGGGTCCGAGGGGGGGCGGGCGATTGGTGTCCGACCCCCCCCCCCGTGTGACATTCCGTCTGTTTGTTGTTCCTTTACGGGGCCCTGGACAGTCACCCGTTCTGCCCTTCGCATGCTGCGTCGGGTCGCTGCGTTCTGACGGCCGCTGCAGCCGGTGCTCTTGCTGTGTGTCGTTTCCGCGTTCGCGGAGCCCAGTAGTTGGTGTGCCGGGGCTGTGCTGAATGTGGCGGGGTGTGCCGTTTGCGCGTCAGTGGCGCCCAATAGTTGGCGTATTGAGGGTGTGCTGGTTGTTGCCGGGGTCGTTTGACTGTGTTTGCTGCCCACGTGCCTCTGTCCACAGGCCGTCCATAGCCTTCCTCGCTGTGTTTTTGTGTGCGTGAGCCCCAGGTGCCCTGTTCCTGCACGCGCTGTCCCGGCCGTCCCCCATATTCTGACCCCCCCCCCCCCCCCTAAAGCAATGGCCTGCTCTTTACACAGTGTGCTGGGGATTGTGGTTGTATTCTGACGGTGGGGCTTTGGTGGCTGGCGGGATCGTCGCAAACCATCACAGACTCAAAACTGGTCCACCGGAGCACAGGCGGTCTGGGGTGCCGCGCACACCTGGAGGGCCCGCCAGCAAAGCACCCTTGGGGATCTTGGCACCCAAGTTGGTGTACTTCTCCGGGGACTTCAAGAAGTCCACGACCTCCTTCAACTCCAGCTTGGCACCGTCCACGCCGGCAACGTCCGCAAACGTGACGCCCGTCTCCGGAATCTGGCGCAGAACATGGCAGGACGGGGCCCACGTCCGTGGGGCATTGCTTGGGTGGTGCGTCAGCGAGTGCAACGGCGCGCAGAGCTCCGGAACCGGGGTGCAGAGGGTTTGGATCCTGCTGATGATGCTCATGAGGCAGGCACTGGTCTGCACAGCCTGCCTCCAGGCCAACCCCCGGAGCAGGCCTGTGCTTAAGCGGGGGGGGGTTGCGCAAGGGTCACACAACCCCTTGCCTCATGCCTTTGTTTGCCCCCCAAACCACCTGCAACCGCCCCTCCAACCGCCAGTAACTGCCCCCAACCGCTTTGTGAGTCACCTGCAACCTCCATTGTAACTGCCCCTGGACCCCCCTGAAACCCCCCCCCCCTGCTTAAGCAAAGGCCTGCCCCGGAGGAAGCCTGAGCTGTTGCACGTATGCACTAGAGGCGATGAGCACAACGTGCACAAGGAACAGTGGCTCGTCAGTGGCCTCAAAGACCACAGGTACCTTTTTGTTACAAAAAAAAACAAAACAAAAGGATGACCTCCACCCCCTCCCCCGCCCCGCCCCTTTGTGGAGTGGCAATCAGTGCTGCCGACCACTTCCGCCCCCAACGGTCCTCCAACCGGTTTGTCCCCAACCGCTTTTTCAACCACCGGCAACCGCTTTTACCAACACCTGTGAAACCCCGTTTCAGCCTCCCTCCCCCCAAGCGCCTCTCTGCCATTGGGACACAAGATTGGCATCCGATAATGGCCGTTGAAACACCATGACGGACGTTAAACCGAACCGATGGAGTTGAGGGCGCAGAGGGCAGGTTTGAGGTCAGAGCTTGCCTTTGGGCCGAGGGAAGATGCGCATCTTACGAGGTGCAACGGGGCAGAAACACGAAAAAAGACCGCCCCACAAACTTGCAGACAAGCGCAGCATCTCTCCCGCAGCCATGCGTAGCCTCGAGCGGAGGGCGGTTCGCGTCCCGGTGGTGGTCATGCCAAAAGCAACCAGAACAAAATGCCGCGCCCTCTATGGCCAACGCAGGAGGACATCGCTGTCTGCCACCAATGCTCATCCATGTTTCAATTCCCGTCGGCGGCAGGGGAGCGATCCGCCTTCATGGGGCCTAGCCCGTGAAAGGCCAATGCCGGGGACAACCCGGTCCCTGAGGTGGTGCGGCGGTTCCTCGGGTTTGGGGTTGGAACGTTCGTTCTGGGGGCGTTGCGATGCTGGAACCAGCGCGAGAGGACGCTGGACGCCGTGATGGAGGGAACAGCTCGTGCCCTTTCGATGGCAGACGCTTGTCACATGGGCCGGTCCTAAGCTGGAGCCCGACGGCTGACATGACCCAACGAGACCTCCGGCCCAGAGTTATCGCGAGCATTGTGTTCAATGGCCGGATGCGGGACCGGTAAATGGTGCAGACATGTGGTGGCAGTCTTACTGTGGAGTGGCAACATTTTCTTGATTTCTGTCTCGGGTGGGGCATTGGAGGGAGGGGGGTCCAGGGTGACCCCCACATACGCACCTCAAGATGATCCCCACGACGCACTGATCATTTGGAAGCATGTGTCACGGGGAGTGCTTTGGTTTTTCAAAAAACATTTTGGTTGGGGCCGCTGTGCGGCCTCAGTTCCAAGCCATCAGCGGTCCTCAAACTGCAATTGTGTATGGGCTCCTTTGAGCTTCACCATTCACCATTCGTCATGGCAGCCCCGCCAGAGCCCCCCCCCCCCCCCCCCTGTGTGACATTCCGTCTGGGTATTGTTTCTTTACGGGGCCCTGGACAATCGCCCGTTCTTCCCTTCGCATGTTGTCGGGTCGCTGCTTTCACCACCACCAATATCATCACGTCTTTTCTACATCCCTGCTCCATCGACCAATCGCCCCGTCAACAACAACAGGCTGCGGCACACCTCTTGAAATTTGTCCTTCGCTTTGCCCATCTGCATTGGACCGCCTGCTGGGCCACTCATGCCCCCTCGTGAGCGGTTGATGACCAGGAGCCCGCCCAGGAAAATCAAAGGGATAGCCAAGCTGAAGATGCGATGCAGCAGATTCGTCATGGGGCCACCCTCCAATGCAACCGTCTGCAGGTACCTCGATGGCGCAGGGGTCGCGTCCTTCACGGCAACAGGACAAGACTACAGCGACTACAGCGCACAACGCATACTTGCTCAACAGATTCAAGAATCCTGACAAGCCTGAGTTCGGATCTTGGACAAAGATGTCAACATTGTTACTGAAGAGACAAATGTGTGGCAATCATGGCAATCGGGTTCGCGCATCTGTGAGCGCAGACGCGTGCACCCACATGTACCCACATGTACGCAACACAGATCGTACAAAGATGAAAACTTGGACTTCTCCACCGCCCACCAGCGCATGTCGCCAGGTACTCAGCCTGAGGCAGAGGTCCTTTTCGGGTGCATTTCCTGGAGGATGCTCTCGCAGCAACGCCAGAACACCACGCACAATCATACTTGATAAGAATGTCAATCAAGTCACGGTCATTTGGCAAATTCACGTGCCCCTTCTGACCCTCAGTTCCAAAGGCATTGATGGCAGCGCCAGTAGCCTCAAACTCCACCTGAGCAAAATACCACCAAGCTTAGGACCGGCAGACGTGGGGCATATGCACACTCTAAAAGGGCTCGGGGGTGGGAGAACCAGACAGCAAAGGACGCCGTGGCCACCAGGAAACACCCTACTGAGACACCAGCCGGCATCCTGTATCTCCGGGGATGCCAAAATGTTGCGTGCCTGTTCGGTGCAGACGAAAGGACCGTTCTGCAAATTCATCCTCCGGTTTTCTTTTTTACCAGTTTCTTGCCGCCGCTTGCTGTCAAGAACTTGAGTCAAATTGTAACAGAGCGAGTTCCAATCCGAGAGGCCCCAAAATCTGCAAAATGTACCTTACCTCTCTGGGGGTAGAGGTCCGCTCCTCAGATTCGAGCCCGGCGCCCCAATTCTACTCCTTACGCTCTTACGGATAGACCAGCCAGGCAGCTCTGACAAATAGCGCTTGTTGGTGGTCCCTGAATCGCTCTCACGTTACCTTTTGACTCAGTCCATGGTGGCTGGTGAAATCAGGGGCAGCGCAGTGGAAATTTTGAAACCCAAATCATTTTCAACAACGGACAACTCCCAGCAGACGTGGCTGCGCTCGAGGTTCCCCTGGGTTCACAGCCCCCAACGCCTGCTAAAGGTGGGGCGGCCGTCGAGACACAATGTACGAAGAAATTTGACGTCGTCACGCTGCCCCACTCCTTCCCGCAGCCGCTTCTGCCATCCAGTGCTCCGCGATGCGGTTTGGCGCGGGGTCGCGCGGACGTGGTGGGCGCTGGATCACGCGCCTTGGCAAGTCTGCTGATGCTCCCAAGCGCCACCTGTACTGGGGCCTGCTTGCCATATCCCCTCCGAACGCATCACCCTGAGACCGTCTCCGCAACCAGCCAGCCCCGCCGCCCCCCCATCCCCCGCCCCCGACGGGCGGAGATCGTCTCCCAGCAGGCAGGCAGAAGCGCGCGACCTTTTGAATCTTCTTGCCCAGCACACCAGCAACGAAATCCGAGTACTTCCAATCTCCATCTGAACGAGCAAATGCGCACGGGGTTGTCAACCGCAATCACCCAAGGCGGCGCGGCTCGGATGTCAAAACCACACCACTTACCAGTGCGAGTAACACACGTTCGGCGCGTCCAGGGAAAAAAGGGGGCTTCCTCAATGCATCCCCGGTAGTGCTGGCCGGGTTTGGAACAGGCGCCACGCCATCACCTCACCATGCAGCGGCGCGCTGGCAAAAAGCGCGCACGTGTCAAGCAGCATTTCTGCCAGGAGGCAAGATTTCCCCCCCCCCCCAAATGCCGTTCCGAACGGGGCAGGAAGGATGCAAAAATTCTGGCCTGGCCAGCCACCAGAAGGCGCCGTTCAGTGCAAAAAAGGATGCAAAAATTCTTCGGTACAGCGTAGAAACGCTAATGCAATGGTGAAATGGTTTCATGAGGCCCGAAACGTGCTATTTTGCCTGATGATTTGTGCACCAGAGACTCCAAATTTTGCTGGCGGGGGCAAAGGAGCAGGGCTGGGGATAATCCTGCGTGCAACGAGACTCAAACACCTTTGGGAAGCTCCACCACAGGGGGTGCATCCTGGGCAGCCAGGTGTCCGATGGTGCCACCGACGCGCGCTTGGACGACAGGGGCCTCGATGGCCTGGACTGGCGCAACGGTAGATCCTGCTGCAACAATGCCAGCCAGGGTGCCAGCAGCCACATTGCGGAGCTGCTTGTTGACCTGCGAGACAACGAGCGTGTTGGGACTGGCACGGAAACGTGACCCGTGTCGGGCACGACAACGGAAGCGCTGCATGTGGTGTGCACCAAGGCAAGAGCATTCCCAGTCACACCTTCAAAGCCTTAGGGTTTGCAGCGTGCACGTTGGAGCTTGCAGGCCTGCAGGCGGTTTGAGGCAGGAGGCACGCAGCGACGACAGCTGCAAATATCGGGGGCAGGGGTTGACTCTAATTAGCCCTACTGAAAAACAGCTCTCAGCAGACATGTCCGATCGAACGTCGGTGCTGTTGGTTACTGTTCCAGCACCTGAGCACCACCTCTCCGACCACACTGCACCTTATTCCTGATCTGGCCAGTGCTGATATAGCGCACCACGAAATAAAGGCTCCTCGAAGCGAATAAAGCGGGCAACACGCACATGGCACAGGAACGTGCAGGTATGTTCCACTCAGTCCTGTCCAATACTGGCCGGAACCCAACAAAACCCTGAAATCCGGAAGGCCAAGCACCAATCAGGCCAAAACCCGACAAATCCTGAAGCCTCTGCAACACATCGCAGGCCAATGTGCGGTGGAATGAGAGCACCTTGTCTGTCCCATGAATGCACTGAGTTGCGACACAATCTCTGTGTTGGGCCGGGGAGTTGCGGGAGAAAGCCCTGTAGAATGGGCAGAAGCGCATTGAAATTATTCGTGCACAATCTGCGAAACGCAAAGGAGCCCGTCAAAAGACGCTTGCTGCGAGCTCAAACGCTTACGGAATCACATGACCAGTGAGCAGATACCCGTTGAAGTTGCAAAAACGACGAGTCCACAGACGGCCACAACCGCTGCAGCAAATGACCGACCACGGCTTGAGCTTGGGGCCACACGATCGTCACACACATCAACCGACTGGTAGTCGGCTTGCGGTGTTCGGGGAAGGATAGGAGTGCTCATTGTCCAGGAGCTGTATGCAAAGCGAATCAAGCGGGATTGCTTGCACCAGCATCCACACTTGCAGGGGTCGTTGGCGTGACACAGGGGCAGACAGCTAAGCCAAATTTCACGCAAGGTGTTTCAAATGAGTGAAAATCTGTTAATGCTGATATTTACAGGTGCAGCACAATCCCGAACGAAAGAAATGTCCGAGTCAACATCTGCACTTCGTGCGTACAGCAAACATGCCGCAAGTGCCTAAGGTGCGGTTCGCGGCCCCAGACCCCAGCATTCGACGGATTCACTCAGTGACGGAATTTTGTAAGCCTTCATTTTTCCACTTATGAACCGTGCGATTCTTGCGTGATTGATATCAGAACAGAATGTCATCTGGAGTTCACCTTTCCCATTGAATGAGTTTGGAGGAAGATGTTGATGCCTCCTCTTTTGGGAGGGAGCGCATGTTCCTCATGGCTGCGTTAGCCAGTCTCCGCCACATTCAAGCGCAAACAATAAATAAAAAGGATTGGCAATAACTAGCTTGATGTCTAATCTTGAAAAGGCTCGATTTATTGATTTGCTGAGTAAGTCCTCTTTGTCGAATAAATCATGGTAAATGGCAAACGTGTGATCACCAACAATGATCTTGACATGACGTGACATAAATCAAGTCATGTGTTGTGTGCATGAATGATTCGTGAACCATGAGGTATAACTATGAATGGACACTCGAGCTGAAAGAGCAAGCGCTAAGAGCTGCAATATCCGGGCATGCGCACGCACACAAATGCCTTTGCATCCCATGGACAATATGGAAATTTAAAAAAGGACCATGCCATTGTCACTCTCAACTTTTCGGTTATGCGACACCACTGTTGAGTATTGCTTGTGTCTGCGTTCAACGAATCAACCTAACATTGTGCGGTATTGTGCAATGCAGTGGTGCCTTCGTGTCTGCGATCGTCATTTACATTCCAAGCCTTTTCGAGTTGCACCAATTATGGCCGTTTGAGAATTTGTGCTGTGCATTGTTGCTCTGTATTGTTTGTGTATTTTGCGCTTGCTTTCCCCCTAGTTTGCCGTTTTGCGGCGAAATTGCACGATTGCAAACAGTTGACCTTGCCGCAGAGAAGGGGAGCATGACCAAAATTGTAATGAAAAAGGTGGGAAAATAAATCCCATGTCAACAACCACCTCTAGGCTGGGAGTTGCATTGCAAAGGTGCGTGGTTGCATGTGATTTTGACCACCGACCTAGTGAGGTTGTTAAGAGACACGGAGAAAAGTGCTTGTGGATTTGATGAAAGGTCCTAAAAAGAAATGCTGTGCATCCGCATGCGGTGCCCCTCTCACCGGCGTCCTCTTCAGCCCAACAATGACCTTGATGTTGAGGCTGGGGATGCTAGTTATTTGCATATTGCCTTGTGTTTGGAGTTCAAACGAAGAGGGCGCTCCAAGCGATCACCACTCAAGGGCACTATACAGGAAACGTGACATGATAACATTTCTTGGCCAAGAAATGTGAGGGGTAGGGGCCCCCACATTTCTTGGCCAAGAAATGTTATCATGTCACGTTTCTCTATATCCGTTATCGAAGTGTCACAATTTCTCGACGAAGAAATGTTATCACCGACCCCACATGGCAAGACCCAAATTTCCAAGACATCAACATCAAGAGGGATCAACAATTCAATTGAGCTGCGAAACCTCATTGTTTGATGTGGCACCCCGCACAACTGGAGGCGGAATGGCTACCACGTGGCAACTACACATAGCCATAAATAAGGAAGGACTACGGGTTCATGGTGCAACTTTCGCAAATCCATGAGCCATGCCGAGGCACTCGAGTCAACTTGGCACACCGAAGGTGGTAGGTTGCACGGCATGCATCACATGACACCGGATGAAGAGCAATGGTGTCGCGTTTTCGGGGGATCACCTCATCACACATGTAGCATATACTTGGTTCCACCTTAGGTCTACATGGGGCCTTCTTAGGCTTCTGTGCACCTGTGAAGGGGTTAGGCATATCTTCAAACACTTGATTGTTTGCTGCACCCTCCTCACTTGGTGGGGCTGCAAAAGCTGCTTCACGATATGCATCATGACCTTCTGCAAGTGAGGAAAAGACATCCCCCTTTTCAGACAATTGGGTTGGGGGGAACTCTTCATATTCATTTGCGTCATCTACCGGAAGTATTCAACAAATCGCAAGAATGTGAGCTTAGCAAATCATCATCCGAGATAGTATATGTACTAAGTTGACGATTGTCCATTCTGGGTGGTGACTCGGGTTCCACTTTGATGGGTGAGTCTTGCTTTTGTGGATTTGGGCAAGGTTCCGCTTTGACTTCCGGTTTGGGGCATGGTTTTGCTTTGATTTCTTCCTCCTCTTTGGATTGGGGCACATGATGTTTGCTCAAGAGCATTGCTGCTTTTGATTTCACCTGCTTACCCTTTCGGTGATATACACCAAGTGTTCTCGCAACCACACCAACATGCTTTGCTGCATCATGCAAAGAGATGTCATTGGCATTCGCGAGTTTTGTCATGACCACCCGTCGGGCAAAAAGAGAGAAACAAACTAGTGATAACATTTCTTGGCCAAGAAACGTTATCTACTCACATTTCTTGGCCAAGAAATGTTATCATGTCACATTTCTTGGCCAAGAAATGTTATCAGCCAGTGGGGTCGGTGATCACATTTCTTCGTCGAGAAATTGTGACACCGATAACGGATATAAAATGTCTCATCGTGGAGCGTTGAAGACGTGGGCGAATGGGTCAATGCCCAAAAGTGGGAGGGAGGTGAGCAATTGAAGAGTCGATTCTTGGAAACCCACGTTGATGGATCTATATTGGTACATGTGGCCGAAGAAGACATCGAAGATGTGATTCCCGATCCCGGTGTCCGTGAGGCCATCATCACCACCATCAAAGCGCTCCGGCCCGTGGAGGCTGTAGGGCCTGGGAGGGCATTTGCTATGTCAAACCCCCCAAAATGGTTGCATATCTACGTCTTTTGAAAATGGTCCCCCCCGCGTCCTTCTCCCGCGCTCTATCCACGCAACATCCACATCATGAACTCTTGCCACAATCCAAATATGCATCACACTAGATCGGACACGTGTGCGCCAATAAAAATGGATCGGGATGTTGAACTAGACATGCACCGCTCCTCTAAAGTGGGTCCTGCCGCGGCGGGTTGCGTTTGCTTGGCTAAAATGTGGGAATGGGAGGACTGTCTACTTGCTAGGTCTAGCTAGGGTTTTGCAATTTTGGCCCAATTTGCATGCCTCATTGGACACATTGGAGTAGGTTATAGATCAAAATGCACATTCTTGGATTATCACGTAATCGATATTAAATTATTAGCGAGGTGTCGGTGGAGGCACAACGGGTACATATGTATGATTGACGGGTATGTATGTTAGTATGAGTGAGCCTGTCCGTACCAACAAACACAACAGCCCTAAAAAAGTTCTACACAACAAACCACAGGAAGGTGTGGTGCATGCTTTTTGTTGCATAGGAGGGAGGTTGAATTGCGTGTAGAGGTGGGAATGGGATGGAACATACTTGGTTGCATGGAAATCTCTTGTGTTCTCGAGCATCGCACTTTCCAAAGTACTGAACGGTCCACCGAACGCTGAACCCGTTCAGTGCGGCTGACAAGACCTTTGACAAGAAAAACCGGTATCTTGGGGAGGCGGCCCTTGTACTTCTTTGAGGTTGAGGTGAGAAACAAAAGAGCATCCTATTTTACGGTTTGGCGACACGCACAGTTGTTTGAAATATTGTCGGCCACATAAAAAGGTCGAATATGATGTCCAAGTTGGTTGTGGGCTTACTTAGATGGGGATTGTTTTTTTCTTTTGCGCAACATGACAAAGTTCGATCGTGGCCCCCGGAATTATTCCGCGGGTTGTTTTTGCGAAAGAGCGCAAGCGCATCCAAAGCACACCAAAAGGCAAACACCAACAAATACCACAAGGCAAGTTTTTCATCATTGCCTAGGGCTCAGAAGTACCCAGTTTGGGTACGTTTAGCGGAACACTATCCGGGAAATGGGCCAAGGTAGGAAAAATGGGGGAAAATGGGGGTAAATGAGGGAAATTCAGATTGTTTGGTGGAAAAATGGGAAATTTAGGGGCTGAAAAGGCCAAAAATCAAGGTTTAGGTTGGCAACAAGGCTGTGGGGGGGGCGCATTGGTGAAAGCTCCCGAGGAAAAATGGGGGAAAATGGGGAAAGCTCCCGAGGAAAAATGGGGGGAAATGGGGAAAAATGGGGGAAAATGGGGAGGAAATGCGGAGGAAATGGGGGGAAAGGGGACCGGTTGCACCACCCAAGTTTCCTTAGTTTTCCCCATTTTCCCCCATTTTTCCCCAGGTCCCCCCCATTTTCCCCCATTTTCCCCCATTTTTCCCCATTTTTCCTTGCCATGGGTACATTGTGGGTACGTTTGTGGGTACAGTACCCGCCACCAGAGCCGGGTACTTCTGAGCCCTGATTGCCATCCTCTTTAAATCCTTAGCACGAGGTGTAATACTTGTATTGCTCGTGTGGTGGGGCATTCCAATGCACTAACTCCAATGGGGTGCATGCGGTGTGATCTTCGTGACTTGTCAAACCAAAACGATTGCCCTCAAACTTCAACCACTCAAACTTGCTCATTCGCTCACTCCGTTGCCTCGCTTCCTTTGCCCATAGTATGATGCATTCATTGATGTCGATGGCACTTCAGATGGCGTCGAGGCACGCCATTCGTAGCGGCGTGATCTTCCGATCTGCTGGCCGTGCTGAGCGGTCGGCATCTGTGCTCTACAGGAACAGCAGCCCATCGTTTGATGGAATCTGTGTGCGGGTCCGAAGCACCCGGCACTTCACCTCCTCAGTGTCATCTAGTGTATCCAACGGTAAATTTCTCAACTACGCCATGTTGTATCACGATTCTGTAGCATTTCTGGTGAGCAATCGGCTTGGAATTCCAGTGTTTATGGCTAGTGACGACTTTTCAGGCAAGACCCCTACACAAGTTGCAAAGGCATTCAACCTCTCAGTCCGTAGCGCGTCGGCCCTCCTTGTTACGCTTTGTCGGATGGATGTCGTCCAGATTCAGCAAGATAGCGACGAGTCCGTTGACGACATCATTTACGAGCTGACACCGGCCGCGCAGACCTTCCTTCTGTTAGGACAGGGGTAGGAAAAATCAACAATCGGGCAAGACCCTCCAATCCAAGCAAGACATTCCAGGAGACCCCAAACTAGGGTGGTGGTTGCTCCCAAGCGGCCATGTTGTCTATTTTCACCCTGGGAGGCGCCGGGTAGGGCAAGACAGAGGGATGTTTACACGGACATTGTACCCAGGGGTTTGCTCTCCTCAAGGGGCATTCAGGGAGGGGGTAACAGCCAAGCCAAAGCAGCCAAGCCATTCCGGGTAAGCCTGCTGTAAACGTAGCGCACGGTGCGCGCACGGTGCGGATACTCCCCCACTGTAGGATGTACGGTGCTGCAGGGTGTCTGGGGTAGCAGAGCTCAGTCACCAGATGAGGAGTGTGTTGGTGCGAGGGTGATGGCTCCCCTTGGCATGGGTGTGCTGGTGAATGCTGGAGGCGAGTGTCTTGACCTCGTTGGTCACAGTCAGGAAAGGTGAGAGCGGTAACACCTCTCCCAGAGGTATGACCACGACAGGCAGCACGCTGCAGCCGGGGTACTCTATTTCTGCAGGTGCCAGGATCGGTTGTTGGAAACCTGAACAAAACATAGAGTTTTGCAAAGCCTGTCGTTGCACATTGTTGCTTTTGGGTCCCAAGTGGCATTTAATGCTGGCGGTGCCCATTGTGCCACTGTGAAGCTGTTGGGCCACGAGTCAGAGGTGGGCCACTAATTCTGTTGTCGGTACGCTGTGCAGTGAATTGCCTACTCTTCCATTTCAACGTGGGTAGGGTTGGCAACGTGGATGAGTGGGGCTGAATTGTGAATCGGGGTCTACAAGGGTGTGCAAGTGTGTGCAAGGGTCAACAATGGCGAACAAGGGCTTGACAGCGACAAAGGGCTGCAGCACTTTGCAACAGGCCACAGTGTTTTTTGGGGGTCTACAAGGGTTACAGGTCGATGATGTGTCCCAATGCGGCAACGGCGGATACCTGGATGCAAAGTGCACCGTTCACGTGGGCCCCCGACGCTCAAAAAAGGAATTACCCGAGGAGATACAGCTCGCGGTAGAGAATTACCTAAACAAACTGTGGAGGAAGTCAACTGGAGCAGTGTGCTTGTGGTCAAATAGAAGGAAGATGGGGCTCTGTTTGTCTGGACAGCTCTGTATGCATGTAAGGTCAGCACAGCCCATTTTCATTCAAAAGAAGATGCCTGGTCATCGCCCGAACAGGACCCTGTTTGAGGAGGTATCGTTGGTCCTCGATTGGCACGATGCGCACAATGCTGCCGTTGAGAGGGAACTTCGCTCCCAGAAGACCGAGAAATCAAGACCCACGAGCAATGGGATTGGGGTAACCACACGACATACTGCACGTTCTCCAACACCCACAGGGGTGGCAACCAGCGGCGAACCATCTGATATAGAGCACGCTGACTACATGGACAAGGTGGGGGTTTCAGAAGCGTAAATCATTCCCCTCCAGATGGATTGATTTTTATAACTCCATCATGTACGTTCAAGGATTCACTGTCCAGAAGGAACACACCCGGCATTTGGTGGGATGGGGACTTTGGGTTTTTGAACATCTGTAGCAAGAAGCCCCGTATCTTGATCTTCCGTCCCTCCTCAACTGAAAGATATTTGCTGGCATAGTATTCATACGCATCATACAGATCTTTTAACCTCATCTCATACTTCGACAGTGTGGTAGCCCCACCCAACGTCTTCTCTCGGATGCCACATGCTTTGATGGAGTCTTCAGGGTAAACCCTGCATCTTATATGAAGTGGTTTTCGGTGTCTCGCAGGTATGTAATGAATGGGTTGGCAGACAAGTCGGCGGTGGGGTGCCCCTTGGGCACCCAGCCGTCTCCAAGAATGTAAATCATCTGACTTATTCTTGTCCAGCCCTTTTTGAGTGTCTATTTTTGTTCTTTCGGAGGGACCACTGGCCCCAACGAAGGCAGCAAAACCAGTGGCGGTCCAGTCCACTGGTTCTGGGTATCTACATGCCCCCCTTCAATCACAAATATGTCATGAGCAATGACCAAGGGCCAGGGTGCCCGGGGAGCCTCCGGAAGGCTTGGCTGGCTTTGGACTTCCACAGAGAGGGGCAGTTGCCGATGGAGGAGCTGGAGCTACTGCTTGGGGAGTGCACTGCAGAAACCCAAATCCAGTACGATGCCGAGGAAATTCAGTGTCGGCTTCGATTGGCCGGCCACCGAGACCAATTTCCCTGGGAGGCCTTTGCGGAAGCCATCGAAGCCTCCTGTTCCCCGGCGACCTTTCCCGGCCACGCGAGGAGTGTGACCCAATCGACCGCCACTCCTGACGATGTCCTCGATGCCATCCCCATGTACACCACCCCAGACTACCCCGGGGACATGTCCTTTACTAAGAGGCCTCGTTCTATAGAAGGCTCAAGGCGTGAGTCTCAGACATCACAGGCGGAGCCAAAGGAGGCCACGCCTCGAGTCTCTACGCTGTCGAATGCATCTGCCCGTTTCCAGGAGATAGCGAGGAGAGTCGGCGTTCAAAGTGTAATTAATACAAAACTCGGGCGGAAGCCTCCGGATGCCCGAGGGTTGGCCACAATATCAACCAAACAGGTCGCAAAGCCTCTCCAGCGGCTGCTGCTGACCTCCGCGTGTGAGCGTTCTGCCACACAGGTATTCCAGACCATGCCGCGCTCCGAGTACTATGAACGGCCCTTCAAGCAGGCCAGCAGGCGAGAGGAGCTGGAGCGGAAATACCGTCGCATTGACCGCTTCTGGGAGCCCATCTACTTTGTGCTCTGCCTGTATTACTTCTGGAGGATCCCCCTGGCCATGTGTTTCCAGAGCCCCATGTCTTGGGGCTGGGTCGAAGTCGCCTGGCTCTTTCTGCTGGCCACTCTGGAGATCATGGGGCTGTACCTGGCGCTGCATCGGCCGCAGGACGTCGAGGGGCAGGTGGTGTATGACCCGCACAAAATCCGGCGAGTGCTGGTCACGCAGCCTTTGTTCTGGCTGAACGTGCTGTCCGCCCTCCCGGTGCAGTTTGCGCTCGTCCCCTGGCTCACGCTGCAGCTCTTCTGGGTCCCGTGCTGCTTCGGGGTGAAGTTCTTCAAGTCGCTTTCGGAGCTCTGGTACCACTTCGGTCGAGCGCTGGAGCGGCACGACGTCAACCCGATCCGCGGGCGCATCTATCACGGCCTCTTCACGTTCCTCGTGTTCGCGCACCTCGCCTCCTGCGCGTTCATGGCGGTCGCCCACCGCGAGGGGGACGCGGCCACGCAGGTCATCACCACCGTCCCCAGCCTCGTGACGGGCAACACCCGCTTGGCCCAGGGCAGCCTGCTGGCCTGGCAGTACGCGCACGCCGTGGACTGGGCGATCAAGGTGATGACGGGCCTGGGCCGGGGCGCCAGCATGCCCGCCACCGACCTGCAGCACGTCCTGCTGCTCGGCACGGTCGCCGGGGGGATCGTCCTCTACGCCTTCATGATCACCACCATTTCCGATGCGCTGACGACCCCCTCGTTGGACGCCCGGCACCGGGACCACATGCAAACGGTCAGCGACACCATGGCCTACCGGCAGCTGCCCCTCCGGTTCCGGAAGGAGGTGATCAGCTACTACCGCTACGCCTTCCGCACCACCGGCTACGTGGGGGGCGGCGAGGAGGACCCCCTGGGGGATCTCCCATATGATCTGAGGTCCAAGATCGACTGCGCCGTCGGGGCGTCGCTCCTCCAGCGGGTCCCCATCTTCAAAGAGGCGTGCCAGCACCCGGACTTCGTGTCGATGACGGTCGAGAAGCTCGATTCCCAGACCCTCATGCCCGACACGGTGGTGTTCCATCGGGGGACCATTGGCGACTGCATGTACTTCATCGTCAACGGGCAGGTGGCCGTCCTGGACGACAACGGGCAAGAGGTGGTCGTTCTTGGGGCTGGGTCCTTTTTTGGGGAGATTGCCGTGCTCAGCGAGACGGAGAGGACCGCCACCATCCTCACTAAGACGTACTGCCACGTGCTGGCCCTGAGCAAAGCCGATTTCGAGTCCGTTGGGAGAGCTGCACCGGAGAGCGTGGCCTCCATCAAAGAGCTCGCGCAGTCCCGCATCCAGGCCGTCCTGAAGTTCCAGGAGCAGGCCCGGCGCACGCTGTTGTGCAGAGTGCCCATCTTCACCGAGGCGATGAAAGAGGACCGCTTTACGGACCTGATGGTCTCGTCCTTGACCTCCAAGACTTTTGAGCCGGAGTCGTTCGTTTGCCATCACGGGGACGTCGGCGACTGCATGTTCTTCTTGGTGACCGGGCAAGTGGTTGTGTTGGATGAGAAGGGCGACGAGCGCGAGACCCTGGGCCCCGGCTCCTTCTTCGGCGACATCGCCGTCGTCGAGAGCATCGGCCACACCGCCAGCGTCGTGGCCCGGACGTTCTGCACCGCCCTGGTCCTGAGCGGGCGGGCGTTGGAGACCGTCGAGAGGGTGCACCCCGCGCCCGTCCAGCGCATCCGCGACGCCGCACAGGACCGCCTCAACGAGGTCGCCGGCGCGCAGTTCGTGGACAAGGCGCAGCTCATCGCCAGCGTCCCCCTCTTCGCCGAGGCCGCGGGGACAATCGGGTTTGTGCGGATGATGGTCGAGGCCCTGCGGCCCCGGGTGGTGCCCGCGGATGCGCGCGTGTGCACGCTCGGGGAAGCGCAGGACTGCATGTACTTCGTGGTCAGCGGCCAGGTCACGGTGATGGGGCCCGACCTGCGGGAGAGGGTCGCCATCGGCCCCGGCTCCTTCTTCGGGGAGGTCTCGCTGCTGTCGGACGTGGGCTCCACCGGCACCGTGCGCACGACGCGGGCCACGACGCTGCTCGTCCTCCGCCGCGCCGACTTCGAGCGGTGCGGGCGGGCGTACCCGGCGTGCGTGGCCGCCATCCGCGCGGCCTCCGCGGAGCTGGTGGCCGCCGCCGAATGGGCTCACGAGGACCGCATGGCCCTGCAGCGGCTGGACGGGCTGTCGGAGATGGCCGGCAGCCAGAGCAGCCTCCACGCGGACCGCGTCGTGCGGCGGCGCTTCCCGGCGCCCGGGGCCCCTTCGCTGAGGGCGATGGTGGACCGCCTGCCGGACGTCCCCGACCGGTGGACCGGCAGCCGCCATCTGAAGGAGATGCTCATGCTTTCCTCCATCTCCCGAAGCCTCTTGAGCCGATCCGGGGCCAGCCTCCGCCGGCTGTACCGCGGCCGTGGACCGGAGTGCTCCCTCCGCTCCCTCATCGCCGGCGCCCCCGCAGTGCCGCCACACCGCCCTTCGTCGGCGTCGGCAGCGGTGCCCTCTTTGGGGCCCTGGGCCAGCGGCCCCGCGCTGAGCCCCAGGCGCGGCGCCCGGCACAGCCCCGCCAGCAGCGCCGCGCAGAGCCCCCGGCACAGCCCTGGTCAGAGCGCGCGCGGCCTCCCGCGGGGCTCCCCGCGCAGAAGGCGCCACGGGCAGAACCGCCCGCACAGCCCCTGGGACCGCCTTCGCCGGCCGTCTGGGGCCGCTCCTTTGGAGCCCGGCCATCTCTTGCAGAGGCTGTCCCAGAGCCTCTTACAGATTCCATGCGCCTGCGACGCCTCAGAGGCGCCCGGACCCGGCTTCAGCCGCAACAATCCGCTCGAGGACCATCCCACTGCCTCAGTCCCGGGGTCAGGGGTCGAATCCCCATCTGCTGCCCCCCCATCCCCGCCTCCACCCTTCTCCAACGCCCTATCAGCCCCGCCTTCCTCCCATGCAGTTTCGGCCGTGGGGGCCCCGACCCAACCCACGCATCCCCCGCCGCCAACCGTCGGCACCCCTCTCCCGTCGTCAGCTGCCCTAGATACCACCGTGGGGGCACCCCCTGACGCACGTTTGCCCCACCCTCCGCTCCAAACCCCACCCCAACCTCTGCCTCTCACCGATCACCCGTCAACTCAGACCCCACCACAAATACTCGTTGGCTCGACACCCCCAGGCCTGGCCCCCACTGATGCTATGATTGTGGCTAACCCCCTGTCATCCCCAATTGTGAACCCGACGCTCGGCTCTCCTAGCAGCAACAGCAGTCATGGCGATAGTAGCAGCAACCACAACAACAACGATAGCAGCGCTGTGGGTTTAGTCACCCCCCGCAGCGTTGAGCAGGGGGACAAGTCCATTGCCGGTGGCCCGTTTGGAGAAGATCCGCTGCAATCCGCTGAAGAAATTGCCCACCCTTTCAGCCCTTTGCAGCATGCAGGCGACACCATTGCCTTGAGCCACAAGAGGTCGAGCACAATCGCCGCCAGCGAGCGTCCAAGCGCCCAGTCTGAAGTGCTTGACCACGCCGGCCTCATCCTGGAGCCCTTTGCTTTCGCCACAGAGACAGCGAGTGGTGCGGGCTTTCTACGCCCGCGCACGGGGAAAGGACGGCATCAATTCTGACAGGCCCCGTCCGCCAGCGGCCCATCACGTCTCAGCCGTTCCGGAGGTGCACAAACTGACCTCGACTCGCCTTCACAACCGCCGGTCACCGACCCCAGCCGCTTTTCCGTCCGGTGCCAATCATGCCTCCAACGGCTTTCGTAACTGCTCCTCAACCCGGATTGAAGGAGATGGGGTACAATCGTCTTGAGACGCTGCAGTTTATGGCACCTGAGGACATGGCTGCCATGAATACGTTGGTTGGACATCGACGCCTTCTGGTGGATGCAGTGAAGCAGATGGTCAACCAGCCGGTGGGGGGCACGAATAACTCTTCTTAGAGGTGATTGAGGGGTGGTGCAAGGTCATTGGGGGCAGGCCCATACCGTCCAAACTTTAAAGATTTGCGGAAATATTTAATTCTGTCAGCAACGTGTGTTTATACGCAAAAAAAAAACGCAAAAAAAAACAAATTCAAAAAATGAATTATTTTTTTGAGGCCAGGCGTTGGAAACGGTAAAAGGGTGCGCAAAAGTGCGCAAAAATTAATTAATTCATGTGCGGATGTCCCTGTATTCCTCTTCTTTTGCAGACACAATGCTCAGTTTGCAATCATTTTTTCAAGTTATCCCCCATGAAACTGCTGTGGCCCGCTTTGCAGCTGAAGGCCACAGGGCAGAAATCTCTGATTTTTGTCGTGCGATTGTTCTGGGTATGGTGCAAACAGTTGAGGTCCCTGCTGTACCTGCCCCGTGTCGGCCTGTTGGCCGACCCCGCGGCAATTTTGATGTCGCCCTGTTTGCTCGGACAATTGTGACCCAGTTGGTGAGCCGCGAGAGACAGAGTGACAGCGAGCACAATCTTACCCGATCCTTGAGCTCTCTATCCGCCAGTGTGCAAGGTTTGTGGCTAATCTGCGCCCTGGGAGGGGGGAAGAGCTCGGACAGTCCATGATACATCCCATAGCCACCTCGAGTGGTGACCTCAAGGCAACAGTCGGCACTGGTCTGGTTTGCGCTGCAGTAGCAGCAAGGCAAAACAATCTGTTGAACACATTTTGTGCGAAATTTTTGTGCGCAATTTGTTCGGCGTGTTGAAGGATTTGCAAGGGTATATGCCAGGCTGTGCCTTTGCTCACAAGGACCGTTCCAGACAATTCGGTTGATGAGAATTAGTTTCCGATGGAAGTCGCACACAACCATCCAGAGTCCACCAAGAAATAACAGCAACCGACCGCTGTTTCTCATGAGCAACTTTTGCCAGCTGTGCGCGTAATTGGTGCGCTGGGTTTTAAGAAAAAGCAGAGCGCTTGTCGCGCCAGAATTCGTAGATCCACATTTTCGTAGCCATGGAGTATACCCCTCACCGGTAGCAGACGTCATTGCTGGCCTGCAACGGTGTTTTCAATCGCTGGATGTGGAGATGCTGAGGGGGTATAAACATTGAACTGAGTGAGTGTGGCATGAGGTCAGGATCATGCTGGTTATTTCAAAACCTGACGTCATGGCCAGCCCGTCCCGCGCCACGCGCCCCTTCTGCCCCTGCACCTCTCATAGTTCCTGGCATTGCCACCCCCCCACCGGCACAGTAGGAGGGGGAAGAGCTGACCCAGACAGGCCAAGAAACATTCAATAGCCGCCGACCGCGGTGAACTCAAGGCAGCATTTGGTCCTCGTCTGAGGTATGCTGCAGTGCAGCAAGTCAAACAATGAACTGAGGTTTGTAGCGATGACCATATGCCTGTGACACGGGGGCATATGTGAGCTCCATATCCGTTCCTTTATGGCCTCATTATTACGTTATCATTATTACATGCACATCAGTCCCGACCGCCTTTGGTGGTCTCAGAGATTATTGATCTCTATTGGATCGAATGACCGCAGGTTATATGCACAAGCAGCCACCGCATGCGCCGCCATGACCCGTGGATTGTACATACAAATGTACATATGATAGTGGAGCAACCCAACCAAGAAGGGGACACATGCAACTGTGCGAGAACCTCTGGACTACTGGCTGAAAGTGTCTATGGTGGGGATATTCAGTCAATCGATACCGACCATTGATCCCCCAATTCGTCCCGCGCCACGCGCCCCTTCTGCCCCTGCACCTCTCATAGTCCCCGGCATTGCCAACCCCCCCCCCCCCTCCAAAGCCCCCCCTCAGGCCCTCCAAGCCCCCGCCCACACAAGGCACTGTGGCCATGCTCTCAATATCCTCAGCGCAATGGTCCGACCACTTTATGCGGGGGTTTCCTTGTCCCTTCCCCACGGGAGACCGGCTCAACCGTCTTCGGATGCGCAAAAATTGCCCTCACAACCGCCAGTAACTCACAGTGTTTACCGCCCATTCGTACACGAATGTTTACGAATATTTACGAATATTTACCAATCAGAGGAGAACCAGTAATTCCGAATAGTTCGGAATATTTACGAGTATTTATGAATAGCGGGGATGAGGGATTTGGAGATTTTGCCGATTTGGTCTGCCAATTCGTTGGGTTTCTGTGATTTTCCCGATTTGTCCTCCCGACCTGTGCGGGTTTCTGTTTTTGTGCATGTGTATCAGATTGCGTGAATTCTTCGGCTGACAGCTGTGGGATGCAGCAGTGTCCCCGCTGTCTGGCCATATGTGCGTTTGTTTTGTTGGTAAACAGACGCGCATGTCTAAAAACAGCGCTGCATTGTTGGCCTCGGAGTCTCAGTGCAATGGCTTTTGCAGCCGCCGCTAACTCTAACCCCAGCCGCTTCCAGCCCCCCTGCCTATGTCTGTATGTTGTAGTGTCTGATGGGGAGTGGGGCACTTCTCCCACAAATTGATGCTTTGAGATATGACTCCAGAACCCCCACCGAGGCATTTGTCGGGCAAATGCCTCTTCTGAAGTTACCTGCCCAAAAAGATTGCCCAAATATTTCACCCTGTTTTTGATAGGGATGCCTGTGGCCGTCAGCGTCGAACTGTGCGCACCTTTTTTTTTTTAACTCGTGACCGAAGTTCCACCAAGTGTCCATTGAGAGTACACGTAGCAGGTCATGGGTCAGTGACAGGGCCAGCTTTGGTTATGGGTTTGGTATGACCTACCCTCACCAAGACGGCTGCAGCGGGGTGGCGGGAGGAACGAGTCCGAACTGTGCGCACCTTTTCCGCGTGTTCATTATCCTGGTAATCAGTGGGCGTACCAGGGCGGGTGAGATTGGGATGTAGAGTAACAAATCGTCGGCGCAGAATAAAATGCGGATGCTCGGGGATACTTCCTGGAGCATAGGGACCAGCGCAGAACACACCAGGGCGAACAGGGCCGGGGAGAGGGGGTCTCCCTGGCGCACCCCTGATCCTGGTCGCACCGTGTGCACTACACCCCAGCGCACCCCGAAGATGAAAGGTGACGTGAGCATGGACATGATCAGTGAGATCATGGTTGCCAGGAGACCTAAGTGCTGAAAGGAGGCCACGCAATAATTGTGGTGCACTGAATCAAACGCCTTGGCGAAGTCGATGGAGAGGAAGAGATCATACTCCAGGGCTTCCCTAGCTGCCCTGGACCCCAGAATCAGAGGTGGCCCACAAGTGGGCCAGGTGGCTACATAACCCCTGCCGCTTTGGGGGGTCCCCACCGCATTAGAGCGGGGGGTAGAATCAGAAGTGGCCCACAAGTGGGCCGGGTGGCTACATAACCCCTGCCGCCTGGGGGGTCCCCCCCAGATGTGTTCAAAGATGCCTGCCCTTGATAAACCCTTTTTGTTCGGGGGGGGGGGGTGGCAAAAAGGAGCAGATCCTGCATCATCAGATACAGGGTCATGGATACCCATTTAAACATTACACTCTGCAGGCACAGAGGTCGGAGGTGCTCAACAGAAATTGACCCTTGCTGTTTTGGAATGGGATTCAAAATGCCCAAGGCCCATTCCTCCCTTCTACTACCTTTAGACAGGAAAAGCGCAATATGTTCTGTCATCCTGGGTACGAGGGTGTCAGGGAATGCCGTCAGGATCTCTGCAGAGATCCCATCGAGCCCGGGGGCGGATCCCGGTTTCATTTTGTCCAGGGCCGTGAGGACGAGCTCCTGGGTTAGCGGCTTCAGTAGGAGGGCCGCTGCTCCTTTTAGCTGCGGTTTCAGAGGGATGACGTGTAGGAATTGAGTGCACACTTGGCCCGCGCACTCGCACGAGCGCAGTTTGCTGCAGCCCTGCCTCTCACCGTGCCAGAGCGAGTCCAGATGTTGCAAGAGTGGATCCTGCCTCTCATGATCTACCCGGCCAGAGCATACTTCCCTGTGGAAGATGTGTGCACCGAGCTGGCCAATGTATACCGCATTGCACCCAGAATTAGCAGCTGGGGGCTGAGGCTGCCCATCCTGCACCTCCCACCAGCGCAAGGGGGGCTTCTCCTCCTGAAACCCAGTCTGTACCTCCCATGGCAACACGCCACTCATTTCGATCGTGGTATCCAGGCACCTCCGTCCCCCCTCTTATGGGGGCTGGGGCCGGGGGGGCTGGCGGGTCAGGGGAGATGCCCATCGGCTCCCCATCGGACACCCAAACGGACCAGACTTCGACGGGCAGGCCCCTCTGAAGTGTTGTTGTTACGGTCAGGGAATGGGGTCACGTCGATCAACAAGTGAGGCTGTGGGACGCCAGAGTTCAGTCGCATCGCCCCAAGACTTTCGGTACCGCCGTCCCCCGATATCGTGGGCTGGGGGCAGTGCAGCAAAGCGGGGCGGTTGGGGTTGGGGGTTGGGGGTTGGGTGCGGGGGGGGGGGGGGTCCCGCATGGCGGTGTCGGTCAGGTGTCGGGGTCCGTGGGGGTTTCGCCTCCAACGGGACCTGTTGCCGGTGTCAGGGGGGTGGGACCACCATTCGGCCGCAGACCTTCGTCCCAGCCAAGACCGCCACGCCGGCCTCCCGCCGCATGGCCACCCGTGAGCTGGATCCGGCCGCATATTGATAATGCGGAGGTCCATTGTTTGTGCGATGGGCCGTAGTGGCCCTGAGGATGCGTACCGCCTCCCCTCAATCCCATGTCCGATGCACATATGCGCACACATGGGTTTGGTGACTGATTCTGATTCGGGGACGGACACTGATGAAGATAAACCCATTTCTGACCTCTCTTCCTCAAGGCTTTTCCCTGGCCAGTGGACGTCCCCCAGTCAGCGGCCTGGACATGGCACATGCTCCGTGTGCAGAACACCGCCCACACCGCGCAGTGCGCCATGTGGGCAGCACACAGTGAAATGGGCCAAAGTGGTCCAGAGAGAGCAGTGGACCGCTCCTGCGTCTGGACATCACTGTCGGATGTGTGGAGTGGGGGCTGCAGTGTGCAGAGTGTACAATGAACAGTTCGTTGCGTGCCCAGGGGGCGCACCATGTGCAACAGTGCCGAGTGCGCAGGGCAAAGTCCACAGTGCGCAGTGCGTGATGTGGAAAGCGCACAGTGACATGTGCCTACGGTCCTACACATTGGTCCCAGGCCTACAGGCCGCTTTGGTGCAATGCTTCCGGCAGGGGACTGCCATGCCTCCAGACAGTGTCATTCACTCAGAATACCGGTACAGTAGACTCCAATCGGGAAGTAATCCATGGGCTATCTCTTGTTTGTGCAACGCGGTTGTGGGGATCGCCATTGTGCTTTGCTCTGCGGGGTGGTGTGAGGGTTGATAGGACGGGTTGAGGGCAGCCCCCTCCCTTAGCTCAGCGTCTAAGGGGGGGCGCACCCTGCGCTGTGCCCGTGCTGTGCGAAAAGTCGGATATTCTGGACTCATCCCCGATGGCCAATGTTACCCAGACACGGGACTGCTCAGATTCTTTCTCAGTCCAAAAACTAGGATAATGAGTTGGAACAAACCTCCTAGGCCTGTGCCCCCGTGACGTGGCGCTGTTTCGTTTGGGCGAACCTATATCTTTTGTATTTCCTGGTGGACTGCTGGCGGAGGAGTACGGCACTGCTCCGCCAGGAGCCGGATAGGCCCTCCGCGGGTGACAACTGCACCGGGTGTGCGGGCACACCGTGGACTGGCGAGGATGCCGGGGCACGGGAGGTCCGGCGACCCCCGTGCAGCGCTCCGTGTCAGGTGGGCGATCCCACGGCTGCACCACTCTCTCCCTCTGCAGCGCAGGTGGGCGATCCCACGGCTGCACTCCTTCCCCCTCTCTTCCTCTGCAGCGCCTGTGGGCGATCCCACGGCTGCACTCCTTCCCCCTCTCTCCCTCTGCAGCGCCTGTGGGCGATCCCACGGCTGCACTCCTTCCCCCTCTCTCCCTCTGCAGTGCAGGTGGGCGATCCCACGGCTGCACTCCTTCCCCCTCTGGCCAACACGATAATGATATCCCAAGGACACGCCATAAGTACTGGCGGTGGGAGGAGAGGTAACCGCTGCTGCTTTCAGGGTACATGCTGAATAAACAGCTCTGTCACGACCACCGCGAGGAAGGCTGTCGCGTGGACGAGGTGGAGGAGCAGCAAAAAACAAAATAGGGAAATATCACGGGCGAACAAGGATCATATGGGTGCACGGAGTCGGTGGTGGGTCAATGGGGGGCACAGGAAATGCCACAATGCCAGTGTGCGATGAAGCCCCGGATTGGATATACTCACGACTCTACTCACGGCTATCCCCGCGTGTACCCACACGTCTACCCATACACACGTCTACACCCACGTCTACCCCACGTCTCCATGCCTGCGGACATGGCTGCTTCGTTGAAGCAGGAGCAGTCCAATGAAAAGGTTAAGTCCTGGTGGTCAGAGGTCACATGATTCCCAGGAAGGATGGGCCGTCTTCAGGTCAGGGACGCCCTCAACAAATGTTCCCTTTGCAGTTTTTCCAAGTGCAAGAAGAAAGACGGTGTGTGGAGGTTGAAGTTCGCGGAGAAAGATGATAGGGATCTTTTTAACGAGGTGGTTAACAAAGGTGTGTCCTTTGGAGGGATCCGCCTTGTGGCGAAGCCGTGGGTTTTTAGCTTTACACCTGGCGAGTTGTGGGAGGAGTTGGAAAGATTGGTGGATGCTAACCACCAGTAATTCCATGAAGGATTGGGTCGAAATCCACCTTCTAAGGGTGGAAATGCGAAGAATGTAAATAGTACACAGTCAAAAGACTGTGCAATTTGTTTGTCCTTCGGTCACACGAACCGTGCGAAGTCACATTTCACTGAAAATCACTAGTGGAATAAGACTGATGCGGAGAGAGTGGCTCAAGAAGCCAATAATAAGGATCCGCCCAAAGCTCCCACCAAAAAGGTGGATGAGAATCGCCAAACGGCGTCTCAAGGGAAAGGTAAAGGCGGTACGAGCTAGCAGACTTCCGGAGGCAAGGGAGGCCAAGGGCAATTCACCCAGGGACGCTCTCCAGAAAATTTTAAGAATGGAAATGGAAAGTCCAATTCCACCAAAGGTAGTTGTGGAAAAGGCAATTTTTCCAAGGGAAAAGGCCAGTCAAGTGGCCAATTCTTAGGGAGTTCCAGGGGAATCAACGCTGGTAGAGGTAAAGGAACCTCCCAGGGCACAAAAGGCGCAAGGGGCAAAGGATCATCAGGTCAGAGATCCTCTCAGTTAGGTCGTGGTGCACCAGGTTTCAGGTTACAACGAAGATTATTATAATAATGTGTCGACGGAGGTAGAGGATGCTCCGATTGACGAACGGAATCTGGGCGATAAGGACTGGGAGACCAGCGAGAGGATGAGGACAGTTGGTGGGAAACTGTAAATCAGGTGTATGTGGGAGATGATCAGGAATAGAGGCGCCAAGGTTGTGTGGCAACCCCACACACCCTAGGCATTTTCGTGAATGTCCGATCGTGGACATTGGAGCCTTATTTGTAGGACCTCCGTCAGTTGAGGCAGATGTTGGTAGGAATGTTCCAGAGATTGGTGTTCCCAACAAACACCGAGCTCGTCAGTTTATGTGTCGTCTGTGGGACAAGAAGGGGAACAAGCACCTGGCCACATGTCTTTGTGACAATGGGAGCGAAGTGAACCTTCAGTCCAAAAATTTTTTACCAGACGAATGTGTGGACACCTCACCACACCCAGTTAACTTGGAAGGCGTTTCAAGTCACGCCCTTCCTGGAGGGCGTATAGGTTCGTTTTTAAGGGCGCACATGGTCGCCCAGGATTTATGGAAACAAGATAAGGTAGAGGATGTAGTTTTAGAGGATTATTTTTACAGAGTGGCCATCAAGTACGATCTTTATTTAGGTAATCTTTTTTTAACAAAGAACAAGGTGGCCCTTGTAGAAAGAATTATTGAATTCAAATCAGTCTTGATGAACTCTCTGTGTGTCTTTGACCACTGCTTGTTCCCTGTTGCTTGCCTGTAGGTTGCCAGATTTTTGATAGTTTGTTGAAACCAATTGTTTTGTGAAATCTAGGAAAATCTAGATACAAACCCAAGTCCAAGTAGGGCACAATTCACGATCACAATACTCCAAACATGAAGGGCTGTACATAAGAAAAGCAGGAACAATCACTTATGTACAGCAGTGCTCCACTAGATTCGGATAGATAGTTAAAAACACCTAAGAAAAGAATAGAAAACTGCCCTCATGGGCACCCTCTCTGAGGCAGGGTCACTCTGAGATGTGAACCCTTTGTTTTTGGTCCCTTAGGTGCTGAGGTGGCATGGCTTGTGGCACTGAGGTCATTGCCATGTCACCAGGGATCTTCCTACTTAGCTAGGCTGACTGGGAATTGAACCCAGGACCTCTCAAAAAGGGGTGCCCCAGCCCCCTAGGGTGCACACCACTAGGATAAGTAGTCATTCATGCAAAAATAGACAACAATGTACAGGCTCTGAACCAGAGCAGTGCCAGCCAACCCACGATATCCCTCAGGATCGTGTGTTTGCATTAAAATAGTTGGGGGTCAGGGGTCCTCACAACATCCACTGATTAGTGCTTGGTTTTATAGGTCAAAATGCATTATCCTCATTTTGGTGGGGGCCAATACTAAGATAAAAATGTGGTATGCCTCAAGGCATCTTTACTACAACTAAAGCTAACCCCATAGGCATTGAAATACACTTTTTCTTACTCCCCCCTTGTGCTGTGGTGGCCACCACTGTCGCATTTTCAGGAAAAAGGGAATTTTTCTTGGCCTCCACATGGGGCATTCTTGCATCTTTTTAAAGTTACCTATAATCTCCCTCACACTGAAACTGGACGCTGCAGCGCTGCAGTCGCCAGTATATGCCTTGCAAAACATTCTCTCACAGCCACCCATTGCACTTTGAAGCGTCTTTGGGGCGACTGTGGCTTGGCAGAGGTTAAAAGGGCATGCTGGGTCATATGCTCATGCATCCCTCCCTCCAAGAGGCACTACGCAAAACCAAGCGCTCCACAGGGGCAGGCGTCACTGTTGGGGTTCAACCTCAACCTGTTGACTCCCATGCCCCATGGTTCCATGCAAATTCGCCGCAACAGGTGTGTGAATGCCCCTGTGGAGGTACCCACCCACGTGTATGTATGTGATACGCAAAAATCCTTCCGGGGCTAATGACAATGGGACGTGTCCACCGGCGGGTGGCAGGGGGGCCCTCCCCCAGAGCCCTCCCTTACGCAAGGAGGTGTGAATTTGTGATATCAGATGGTTGAGATGAGTGCTTTCAATATTGGATCACTGTGAAGCCGTCATGGGTACCAACTAGTTTGGGATACCACAGAGACTGAATACCATGGCAGTATGGCTGGCGGAGCTGCAAGCATGGTAAAGATGGGGTCTGGGTCTGCACCCAGGTCTTGTATTGTACATGGCAGTAGCTCAGCAGATCAAGGAGGCACCACCATGAATGTAATACGATGTTACAGGTTGCTACTTGTGTAATTCTGTGTCCTGAAATCACACTCCATTGTTACAACAGGCCTGTTTTGTATGGACACTGGGGTGCATAGCACCAAGGCATACAATCACCGTGGATTTTGATATTGCAGCCTTGTGCCGTGCTCTGAGGGTACATGAGGAGGGACACAACTCAACCTACGTAAGACTGGAGTGAGGGCGTCTATTTGATAAACTGGCCAAATCCAAATTGCCCCTGATGCCTTGTGCAGCAACATTCAACCATAAAAGACCGGCGCCACTACAAGATGCCTTGCGCTAGTGCTTGTAGGCGTTTGCCACGCGCACAAGGCACAGTGTGAGTCGCCATGCACCTTGGCCAAAAATTGGCTCTCTATCATCTAAAAAGGCTCCTTGGTGATCTAGATCAATTGTATGTTGGGCAAGAAGGGATTGAGGGTTTGGGTGGAGGTGGACCGTGGACCAACATGGATCTTTCATGGATCATTTGAGCCAAGCTTTTGGATGACTTCACGTTTAGAATACTCTTTTTTGCAGGCATGTTTATTGACTGAAGAGTTGTGCTGGTGCTGAGCGTGCTCGTGTGAGTTGAATGAGCTGTGGTGATCTGAATCGAATATTAAGAAATCTAGCGATCAGCATTCAATGTCAGCAATGAATCTTTGTCCAGTTTTTATTGCTTTGTTTTGCTTGGATCAACAATAAGAGGCACAGCGAAGCATTGTCAGGTGTATTGGGCCATGCTGCATCTACAAGAGTACCCAATGAATCAGAAACCACAGGCATGCAAGTACATGTTATGCAACAGCCACAGGTTGGTATACATCCATTCAAATGTTTTCTACAAGCTGGCAGTCTGTGGCATCCGGCGTATCAAAGAGTAAGACCGATTCCAGCATCGTGATGTAGAACAGGGATTGTTTGTTGTGCCTGTTGTGTCCCTGGAGGTTGTTGGGCCATCCCATGCTTTACATGTGATATTTGATCATTGTCGGAAATGGCGGTTTTGGAATTTTCTGCTTTTGAGCTAATGAGGCCGAAACCTGCATGGGATCTCTGCAGAGAAATTTGAATTTGTGCCCTGACATCACCCTTCGCTTGCTCTAGATTTGTTGCGTTAAAGTGTTTGGGGTAGGCCGGGGGGGGGGTTCACCCCGAAAGGGGGTATAGGGGATGGAAGGGTTCTCCTACGGGAATAGTACCAACACACCCCAAGGGGGGGGGGGGGTTCTCCCCGTTTGGGGTTTTTTTTTCACATCTTGGGGGTTGGGGGGTGGGGTAATATCCACCAGCACCCATCAGGGTTTCTGGTCTTTTGTCGATTTTTTTTTACCGGTTTTGATCGCTTTTGAGTTCGACACCAGACGTAGTTTCTTTTTGTAGACATTTTCAAGGGCTGTGGATTGCCGATTTCAGAATCCAGATTCAGAAATCGACTTTTGATCTCTTGTGTATCCCCAAGGATTTTCAGATCCCCTGGACCACCAATGGACACCCTGCCCACCACCACACAACATGGTTTACAGGTCTTGCTGCTCTCCCTCTCTCGTACTGATGATGACTCTGTGTGGTGCTGGTTGTGGAAAACAAGGGACTGCGCAATGTGCCAAGTGCAGAACCACACGGTACTGTTCCAAGGCATGCCAAGTCTCGCACTGGAAAACACACAAAAAGGAGTGTGGCAAGGCTGCACCCCCCTGCAGATTTCTTCACTGCGCTGATTTCGGGGGTTTTGTTAAAGCCCAGCAGCACGCCACTGTCCGGTACACACTCTCGTCAAGTATCCAGGGCCTGTGTACCGACGGAATGAGCGCTTGTGTGGCACTCATCTTCTCGAGCAGCGACACAGGACGGATCAGCCTGTCTCACACACCCCTGTGCATCTCCGCGGA
This sequence comes from Eutreptiella sp. 'Long Island Sound 2002', assembly GCA_964036045.1. NCBI lineage: Eukaryota > Euglenozoa > Euglenophyceae > Eutreptiales > Eutreptiaceae > Eutreptiella > Eutreptiella sp. 'Long Island Sound 2002'. The sequence continues at coordinate 4,886,182 of OZ038398.1, read as the reverse complement.
TGCGCTTATTAGAGAAGCTCAGTTCGTAAGCTCGGCAGCAACAGGCAAGCTGATGATTGTTTGTGGAACGGACTATTTGAGTGCCGAGAAGACGGAGCGAAACGAATTCCGCTCAAAGTTTCTTCCACTTGTTCGCTCTGCTTTGCATGGCCTCGTTTCCGAGATTACCGTGAACAGTCAAGTTGCGCAGAAGGGTTGTGTTGCGGTCAGGCCCGTCAACGCTGCCGGCCAGTGGGGCATAAACGTGATTGTTCCAGCCACTGATTTGGGGGACACCGTAAATCCTTCGAGAAGTCTTGGGGGTTTCCCTCGAATTGGCCAATCAGCACCCGACAGTGTTTTGAGGGGAGCGGCGCTCTTGCTAAACGGTGCTTTTGAAACCACATTGCGCATGCTGTCGCTTCATGTTGAATATGACGGAGCGAATTGGACACCGCTTCCCTCACTCATCGCTGAAGCTGTCATGGCTGTAGACGCCGTTCAGAATGGCGCAGATTTGGACCAAGCGTTCTTTAGGCAGTGCCGCTGGGAGCGACCTGACGACGGCCTTAATGCAGACACATGCAGTTCCGTTGAGCTTGCCATGATGGGGGCCATGCTAAAACGGGAAGTGCAGACGTACATTCAGGCCAAGAAAGGTTATGATAGGACGTTAACTACGTCGAAGGAGGCGGGTTCAAAGGATCAGGCACACACACCCCAACGCCCTGCAAGTGGGCGTTCAGGGGTTGAAAGTATGTGTCATGCGTCGGCTGACACTTGGGAGCTTCGTGAATTCCCGTTGAGGTTCCAGTACCCGTGGAGACAGTATTACGGACAGTTGAAGCGTGGGCTGCCCCATGGCGAAGGTTTTCTTGTCTTCAAAGATGGGGGGTATCATGTCGGGGTTTGGGCGGATGGACAGGCTTTGGGAGCCGGTGCGCATTGGTACTCGTCGCCTCGGAAGTTGATTCAGATCGGCTTCTGGGCCCAAAACAAACCCGAGCATGTCTGCTTTCAAAGCTGTCCCCAGACCATGCGCCTGAACAAGTTTCGTGATGGCAAGTCCTACGGAGTCGGTGTGGACTCGGGTCACCCGTTTGATTTTGACATCAGAAAGGAGACAGCAGCCGTGCCCTCGGACTTGCAGGCAATGACACGAGATGTCTTCAGTGCTGCTCAGACCGTCAGAACCATTGCCATTCAAAGCCAAAGCGGCTTGTCCCCAGAAGCAGAGGAGTTCCTGGCGATCTTTGATGCTGCCATGTTCGCTCTTCCGTATGCCACCCTTCAAGTTCCTGGGGGTTTTCATGAAAGGCTGTTGAAGGATGTAATGGATTGCCGCTACCGCCCAGACTCGACCGAGCCGTTGTATGAGCTGAGACAGTCTGAGTCAAAGGGGACTGGCATATTTGCAACAGCTTCAATACACGAATATCAGTGCCTGTTGCGGGAGTCCCCACTAATGGCCTGCGGCCACTCCACAGCAAGCGAAGCCAAGATTGCTCAGCTCGTCAGTCAGCTGGACGCCAACGACGCACCCCGTTTTTGGGAGCTACACGACTGCCATCATGACACCCCAACTGCCCTGGGCATATTCGAGACCAATGCTCTTTTCGCGTGTGGTGATGCTCAAGGTCTGTTTGTGACACTGTCGCGCGTCAACCATTCCTGCAAGCCCAACTGTTTGGTACACTGGGATCAGGGGGCTGGCAAAGAGGTGCTGCTAGCGGTCCAGAAAGTGGCGCCTGGGGAGGAGCTTGTCATCTCCTACCTTCCTGATGACGACTGGCCACGCAAGCGCCGACGAGAGTACCTTGCGCGCAAGTTTGGCTTCGATTGCCAATGTCAATTATGTGCGGAGTCCAACGCAAATGACGAGCGCCTGACGGAAATTGCAAAGCTCGATGACGCAATCTTGACGTGGAGATGCATTCCAAGGGTCGCCTACAACGCTGCTTACACCCGTATCCAGTTACTTTTACAAGAGGGAAGGTCACCCGTGACGCTTGCTCGTACTGCTCTCGATGCCTATCAGCTCTGTTATATGGCAAACGAAGAAGCAGAAGCCCTGGGCTGGCTTCGGGTATATGCACGATACAAGGAGCTTTCCTACGGCCCAGAGTCGCAAGATGCCCAAGAGGCAGTGGCATTATTGAGCAATCCACATGACAATCAGTATGCCCTGATGGCACGCATGAGGTTTCGGAAGCCAGCATCGGAATGCGTAGTTCAGTAACTGAATCAGGCTACACCTGAATTGATGGGGTCTTCTGGTTATCGCCGCATTGTGAAGATTTTTTCCTTTTTTTTAAGCATTGCCGCAGGTGACTGTTGACTGACGGCAGTTGGCGTTCTATGCAGGGGTGTGTTTAAGAAGCCACAACCACCAACCGCAACCGCTGCCAACCGCCACCAACCGCCAACCACCAACTGCCGCCGACGGCCAACCGGCAACTGCCACCAACCGCCAACCGCCAACCATTGTTCAGTACTGCTTCTGTGGTCTTGTGTCTCGCCCATGTCTTGACCACAAAGCAGAGAGCGTCCCCGTGAACGTTCTTTTCTGTTGGCGTTACGAAGGCTTTTTTTCTCTTCTTCTTAAGGAGCCCTGTCTACGTGGCAGTTGTCTGACTGTGGTCGCGGATAACCCACTGCAGTTGGCGATGCACCAACTGCTGTCGCTTGTCGACGGACGCCTCTTGGCGTTCGCGCGTCAGGCAGTCCAGCACTATTCCTTTTTTCGTTCATTACTGACCTGAATTGACTGGGCCGTCAGCAATTTGCGATGAGCTTGACCAGAAACTAGGGCAAGTGTGCGCGCATGGCCACGCTGTGTCATGCACCTTTCATCCCTTGACAATTATGCCGCCTCGTGGCTTCAAACAGCACCTGTGGCTGGCGTTCCTGGCTGTTTCACCAATCAATTGCTGTGTGACGCCCAGAGGCTGTGTAAGACAAGCATAACACACTTAGCACAACAAAGACCGTAAACAGTGCACGACATTGCTGCCTCGGAACTGGGTAGGTCACCAGCGGAGCTGGATTCTGGGTAAGGCATATGTTTCAATTGGGTCGTTTGGGCCCCTGCACTGGCTGGCATTGAAAGTTAGGGCTGCCCGAAGCGCCCTATTATGCCGCCTCACCACATTTGCCCTCACACAATCAGTGTAAGTCGCAAGCATAAGCACAACTCCTCGGGTTGCCTGCAATCTGCAGCCTGATCTCCAGTTTGCAGGTTATGGGAGTCTCATTTCTTTCGCTTGCTTTTGTTTTTTTGAACGGAGAGCGGCACTGCGATGCTGCAGGGTTTGCACTCGAGCAGCCTGGTTACTTGGGTTTGCCAACTTGCAGGGAAGAATTGGAGGATGGTCTCCCCCCGTTCCTTATACACCCCCTAACATCCCACTGCATACGTGATATCAGTGGTCAATCTGGCTGGTTCTCAATACTAGTCCGGGTTGCTGTGGTTGGACACCCGTGCATATATTTCAATGGGGGCATTTGGGCCCCTGCAGTTCCTGGTATTGAAAGGTACGGCTGCCCGAAGCATCGTATTCTGCCGCCTGCCCATATTTTCCCTCGCACATTCCGGGTAAGTCACAACGATAAGCACACAAGTCCTTGGGTTGGCCTGCAATCTGCAGCCTGATCTCCAGTTTTCAGGTTTTGGAAGCCTCATTTCTTTCTGTTGCTTTTTTTCTTTTTCCTTGCCTTTTTCCTTTTGAACGGAGAGCGGCACTGCGATGCTGCGGGGTTTGCACTCGAGTAGCCTGGTTACTTGGGTTTGCCAACTTGCAGGGAAGAATTGGAGGATGGTCTCCCCCCGTTCCCCCCGCATCCCACTACATATGTGATGTCAGTGGTCAATCTGGCTGGTTCTCAATACTAGTCTGGGTTGCTGTGGTTGGAAACACACACACACATGCAGGATATATGCCAAGACACGGATGAGCGAGCTGGTCTGTTGCATCTCTTGGACTTTTTATGCACCCTGTGCCTCACTCTTGGGACACCCATAGGGCAGCAGCCCAAAAATGTTACTGTTACACTCAATAGCTGTTTGCCAAGGAGACGTTGAGCAGGGGACAGCTTCTGAGATTGGGAGACTAGATCGTTCGGATCCAAAGGCATTGGCAGCTCAGAGTAATAGTTTAACGCCCCTGCACAGACAGAAGTCCCTGGCGTTTCCACCGGAGGACGAGATGCATGTGATTGAGACTGTGCAAGCAAAAATAAGAGTCGCAGTGCTGTTGGCTGCGGCTGTGGCTGTAGCTGTTGTGAGGGCCGCAGCTGTGGCCGTAGCTGTCGCCATGCCATTAGCTGCTCATCGCCGACCGTGTAAACACTCTGGGTCATGGTCATGCCAGACATTTGTGCTCTCACGTGCACACCTCGTCGTTACTCTACTCTCTGTAATTCACCCATTCAATGGCACACATTACACTGCACTCAGTCGTCTGGGCACCAGTCTGCCTACATGCATGGGTGTCAATCATGCCACAGCGGCTGGGTGCCCATCTTTGGCTGTTGTGGGCGGGTGTGCATCCATACATGTTCCTAACTCCATACCCAATGATATGTCATTCTGTGTCCCTCAGGTTTGTTGATTGGCTGATGGAATAAAAATGGGCCACAAATTGCTGAGGATGATTGCCTGATTTTTTTATGCCTACGACCCTTCTCCTAGCACAAAGAACGCCTTGTCAAAGAACACTACGTGCTGTTTCTGCACCCTTTGGCCTCGCGGCGTGTACACTCTGGGTGAGGCTTGGGGGGCGGCACAGTGGCTCTGCCACATCCTGCTTCTGCGCTGACCCCTGTACGCACAGCGTGCAGGACCTTAATCGGCTACTTTGTTTCTGCACCCTTTGGAACAATCGATTTTGCAGTCCCGTTTTTGGGTTTGGATAGAAATCAGTGTATTTGCTTTGGTTTGGGAAGGTTTGCTGGTTCTGTAGCCATTTGGAGTACTTGCCCGCAACAATGGTGCCTAGGGGTGTGTGCATGTTGATTGGTCCTGCACATCCGCGCATCCCACACACGTCCATACCCCCCCCCCCTTTGTCCAAGCACCGCCCTTGTCCAAGCACCACTACCCGGTGAACGTGTCGTTTTTGGGACCGTCAATTTGATGGTTCCAATTTCGGTTTCGGTTTGTTTGTGCGGTGTTGTGCAAATTTCATTGCTAGAATGTGTACTTTTTTTTGCTGAAGAACCCTTCCCCTTGTGAGTCCCGCAGTCCCAAATGTCTTTTCTCCCATCTGGATACCCTCTGAAGTACAAAAGGTCCACTGGGGACATGGCAAACAGTGTCTTCATTGGCCCCTCGCCACGTGGCGACGACTTCGTAAACATCACATATGAGCGTGGTGGTGAAGTGGTGCACCATGACTGTGCACCCCTAAAGCTGCCCCCAAAGCTGCTCCTAAACCTGCATCCAAGCGCCAGGGCACTTGCCCAACCTGCAGCCAAAGAAGGTGCTGCAGAGCATGTGCAGTTGTTCTGCATGTGATACAAGCGGTGCACTGGGTTTTATTCTTGATTCTATTCTGAACCCATGCAGAAGTAATTCACTTGCACCAAATGAACCCATGAAATGAGAAGTTGCTTCGTAATTTGACAGATTCTAGAGTTCTGCAATGCTGCGTTGCAGAATGTGTGCTTGCATTTGTGCCCAGACACACGTTGGGGTATGGGGGACGCGTCACGAGCTTGAAATGGTTTTGGAATGGGGGTGCCACGCGTAGTCACCGGCCTTGTCCAAGCACCTCTACCTAGTGAAACCGTCGTTTTTTGTGCCATTGGTGGTGCTTGGACAAGGGGGGGGGGGTACTGTTAAGGGATTTATTCTGATCACAAGGAGCCCCCAATGCTCTTTGCTCCTACAGAACAAAAAGCACAACATCAAAACCGCTCATAGAAACTCCCGACCCTGGGCATAGCCTCAGGGGGGGTGCTCCTCAAGAGCATCCCAAAAGTGTCATTACCTGATCTCCCAGCCTTGATATGTTGGCCAGGGGACCGCCATGTCCGCAGTGGATCCCATCCATATGATCTAAGCAGCAGCCTTGCAATGAGCTTTGGCGCACCACAAACGCATGGACTGCCCACCGTTCATGACAAATATGACGGCCCATAGTAAAAGATTTTCACAAAAGGCACAGTGTCACATGTTTGCACGCATTTTGGCACCAGGTGATCTTGTGATGAATTTTTTGGTTTTCGTGTGATCTTGAGATCGCAGCAATCCCGGTGCCGGCCAGACCCTTCGGTTTGTTTCGCCTTCACAGTGTGGAGTGCACGTTGTGGCAGCACATCCCTGCCAGCCACCTTCTGAAGCATCATGATCGAAGGCTCCGTCGATTGGATCCTGTGCGGCTTGTGCAATGTGGGCAACACTTGCTACCTCAATTCCGGGCTTCAGATGCTTGTGGGTACGGAGCACTTCGTGTCCGCCCTGAAGGTCGTGTACCCCCGTCTGGTGCCCCCTGCCCAGGCCTACACCGCTGCTCATACAAGCAGCCCCTCAAAACAAATGCTGCTGCAACGACTGTCGAATCTTGTGTACTCAATGGGTCACTGCGATGGGAACTATGTGAACCCACGGGACGTGCTTCAGGCGGTGGTGCAGGTCAACCCCATGTTCCAAGGCTACCAGCAGCAAGATGCGCAGGAGGCCTTCCGGTGTATCCTCGGGGCCATGAACGAGGAGTGCACGGACCCCATGAGCCCATCCTGCATCATCGGCCGCTTGCGGGACCCACTGGCGTACAACGGCAATCCCCTCTGCAGCAGCTCCAGCAGGCAAGTCCAGCTGCTGGAGTTTGTGGAGAAGGTGTATGAGGCCAACAGGTATGGCGGACGGTAGAAGGGGGATGGCGGGGGCGTTTGGTTGGCGCGCGCCTGACCCGGTGCGCGCGCGGCGCGGCGATTAGGCGACACCTGCGGGACCGATGTTGTGTTGTGATTTAGATGTGGCCCCTTGCGCCGGGCACCTCAGCGGATGTACTTACAGAGGGGGGGATGGATTTCGTGGCACTTTAATTCCGCGTGGGAAATTTCGCGTTTCAAATTGACCGCGAAATTTCCCACGCGAAATTCAGTGTTCTCCGCGAATTTCTTGCACACTAGCGGTACACATTGTGGACTCCGGCCGGCGGTACCACACAAAATCCAGGGGGCTCCGCGAAATTTACCATCGCGAATTTGAGTTGGCGCAATTCCATCTTTCGCCACCGCTGCAGAGGGATTGTGTTTCCTAAGAACAGCCAAGCGCTTGCGAACGCGCCAGAGCCGACCGTTTCTTGCGCAGATGTATGAAATCTGGTGCTGCCGATCCGGTAACTGTTGCTGGAGGTACTGGCCCTCTTCGTCGTGGCGATGTGTTGCAGTTTTGGAGTCTCTGTCTGGGGCACGTCTTGTTGTGTTATTGCAGTCATTCGGGTGTATGGCACTTGGAGCTTTGGGGATTTCAAGGGCGGCGAAATTTTCCCTGGTCAAAAATTTCCCCTCCCTTGTACACACATCGGATGGACTCCCTCTGTGCGCCCACGATGCGCCCTCGATGCGCCCTCGATGCGCCCTCGATGTGCCTTGTATGGCGCCCTGTACGCCCGCAGCACGGGCCTATCCGCCGTGAATTGAGGGAAACCAAAAGTGGGGGCAGGGGGGCTCATTGACCATCGAAGGGCAATGCCTTGGCCTTGAAGGGGCAGTTTCTGTCAGACGGTGGTCTGCACAACGGTTGCACAGGGGCTTAACTCTGCTTAACTCTGCAACTTTCTCCCCCGCACACAAACATTACCCCCGCCCCCCTCCCCCCCACCCCCACAAAAGGGTCTTGCTGTGCTTTGTAGCGTGTGATCCAACCCCCACAATGGGGGCCGATGAAAGCGGAACGGATGAATGGCCAGGCAACCAGTTGTTGGCTTCTGGGCCATGAAAACTGACACATGCCCTTGGGCTGTTGGGAGGCGCACAACAATCCTTACCACTGGCACCTTACTACTGTGGAGGTTGGTTCCCAACCAAACGGCATTACTGGACCATGTGGCATACCATGGGTTTGCAAAGGGAACATGGCAGGTCCTGAACCTTTCATAAGTTTGCTAAACTCTCACAGATCTCTGCTGTGGCACAAAAGAATGTCGTTTGTCATTGATACTAAATGCGAACACTCGTCGCATCACACAACATTTGCACGGCATACCTCTCCCAACAAAGTGCAGACATCAGCGCTTATTGGTCCCTGGCAACCAGGGCTTTGTAGCTGTTGCGGGGCAAGTTGTCAACTCTGCAGTATGTCCACTCCGGTGGCCTTTCGGTGGTGACAAATTTTGTCATCTTCTGTTTTTTAACGTTCGCTGCTCTTGTAACACTCCAAAAAAATGCAGAGCTGCGTTCCATGTCGGGTTAGCCACTGTGGAGGACGTGTGGAACCGGATGCATGTGACAGCCATGCCGGGCGTTGCAAAGCCTTCCATACAAGAGACGTGTATCAATACAAGCCGAAGTGGATTGAGTGTTAAGCATGGTGGTTTGTTCACAGAAACTTTTCTGCACAGGCATACTCCAGTCCCTCTCTTTCTCACTACCGACCGGTATGGTATCATTTCGAGCTGTAGGATGGAGATGTATGTTAGCGAACGCTGTCTAGTTGTATCAAAAGATGGGATGTCACGCGTGCGCACACCCCCACCCCCACCCACCCACCCACCCACACACACCCAAAAGCTGTGAATCAGTGTGATGGAGAACAGGTGCAGCAGGCTGTGCAGCAGTGTGCGAGTTCATGAGCCTGCCAGCAAGGCGTCCGGACTTCTAACTTAGGGTTTCGCTGATGATGTAGGACCTGAGGCCTGTTGAACCTCGCAGTTTGTGCAGGATTTGAACTATCTTGGGCGTCACACACACACACACACACACACACACACACACACACGCGCGCGCACACACACACACACACACACACACGCACACGCGCACGCGCACAGACACAGGCACACAGACACACAGACGCACAGACACACAGACACACACGCCCCGTCATCTCAGGAGAGCCGAGGAGCGGGAACAGCAGCGCCGAAAGGCCTCCTCCAAAGCCCTGGTGTCCGGGTTCCTCAGCTCTTTGCAGCCCCGGGCCGGCCCCACCATTGAGCGCGGCCCCGTCGCCACCGTGTTCCAGGGGCTGCTCTTGTCCCGCATCGTGTGTGCCCAGTGCACGCAGGCCTCGCACACCATCGAGCCCTTCCTGGACGTCAGCCTGCCCATCCCCTCGTACTACGAGCGCTGCGAAATGCGCCGCGCCGCCGACCGCCTGGCGGCCCGCCCTCGCCCCGCCGCCGGGGGCCTCCGGTGGTGGCTGACGCTGCTCTGGCAGCCCCTGGCGTGGCTCGGCATGTTGATGTCGTACCTGGGCTTTGGCCCCTCCCTGGGCCCCGTGTCCCTGGGCGAGTGCTTCCAGGCGTTCTGCGCCAAAGAGATATTGTCTGGCCGGAACCGGTAGACGCCTCCCCTGATCCGTTTGCTCGGACCCCCCCCACCGCCCCAGGGGAAGTCGGGGTTTCACTTCTATCGACCCCCCCAAAGATGGTGTTGGGAGTTTGGGAAAAGAGCTTGATTGACAGGACCATTGATCAGTTATTATGAAATTGGGCGCCGAAAGCGCCGAAATTTTTTTCGAGCATTGCCACTGGTAAAAAATTTCACCAAAGACATGGCAAATGCAAGGGGGGCGGCCTGTTCGAATTCCAGACCCCCCCCCCCTTCCCCTCCAGACCCCCCAAAGTTTTCGAACCCGTCTTTCTCCAATTTGAGATTTTGGGGGAAATGTGTTCATACTCAAAATACTCAGAATTTTGTGGAGAAGTCAAAAATGGGAAAAACACATAAAACATTTTGACCCCGACCTGACCTCCAGGTCGGACCTTGGCTGATGGGAGCCTTAGCTAATGGGCAAATTTTTTTTCTGAAAATTCTTTTTACCCCAGTTATGTATATTCAAAATGATCAGCGTGTCATGGGGATCATTTTGAGGTCTGTATGTTGGGGTACCCACCGACCCCCCCCCCCCCCCGGGACCCCGGCGCCTGACCGGCCGACCCACCTACCCCCCGCCCCCCGCTCCAGACCCCCAAAAGTTTTCGCACCCGGCTGGGGTGTAGAATTTGAACAGACCGCCCCCCTTGGGCAAATATTATTTTTCTGAACCCCCTCGACGCGCTGATTCCAAAAAGTCCATTTTCATTCTTTGCCGAGTTTTGGGTCCGGGTCACCTCCGGGGCCTGGGGGTCATCTCGGTAGGTTTTTGGGGGGCCTGTCAATGAGCCCTTTTTGGGGGGGAGGGGGTCTAGCCAGAGGGCTGTATCGACCCCCCCCCCCCCCTCCCCGCCCAACCAGTGCCGCACACACCGGGCGGTGCAGTGTGGGTCCGGGACCCCCCCTCCCCGACTGTGCAGCCGGGACCGCCCTGATGATGCGGTGGGCACCGTCCTCAGTCTCCTGCATTGGACTGCCTGCATCCCTCGACATTACAGTGCTGGACGCCCATCGCAGTACGAGCAGGGCGCCGGTGGCTGCGGTGCTGCTGCTGTTGTCGCTGCTGATGCTCCTGCTTTTATTGTTGTGGCTGCTGCTGCTGCTGCTGCTGCTTCTTTTGTTGTTGTTGCTGCTGCTGCTTCTGTTGCTGCTGCTGCTGCTGCTGCTGCTTTTGTTGTTGTTGCTGCTGCTGCTTCTGTTGCTGCTGCTGCTGCTGCTGCTTTTGTTGTTGTTGCTGCTGCTGCTTCTGTTGCTGCTGCTGCTGGAGCTGCTTTTGTTGTTGTTGCTGCTGCTGCTTCTGTTGCTGCTGCTGCTGCTGCTGCTTTTGTTGTTGTTGCTGCTGCTGCTTCTGTTGCTGCTGCTGCTGGAGCTGCTTTTGTTGTTGTTGTTGCTGCTGCTTCTGTTGCTGCTGCTGCTGGAGCTGCTTTTGTTGTTGTTGCTGCTGCTGCTTCTGTTGCTGCTGCTGCTGCTGCTGCTTTTGTTGTTGTTGCTGGAGCTGCTTCTGTTGCTGCTGCTGGAGCTGCTGCTGCTGCTTTTGTTGTTGTTGTTGCTGCTGCTTCTGTTGCTGCTGCTGCTGGAGCTGCTTTTGTTGTTGTTGCTGCTGCTGCTTCTGTTGCTGCTGCTGCTGCTGCTGCTTTTGTTGTTGTTGCTGCTGCTGCTTCTGTTGCTGCTGCTGCTGCTGGAGCTGCTTTTGTTGTTGTTGTTGCTGCTGCTTTTGTTGTTGTTGCTGCTGCTGCTTCTGTTGCTGCTGCTGCTGCTGGAGCTGCTTTTGTTGTTGTTGTTGCTGCTGCTTCTGTTGCTGCTGCTGCTGCTGCTGCTGCTGCTTTTGTTGTTGTTGTTGCTGCTGCATCTGTTGCTGCTGCTGCTGCTGGAGCTGCTTTTGTTGTTGTTGTTGCTGCTGCATCTGTTGCTGCTGCTGCTGCTGGAGCTGCTTTTGTTGTTGTTGTTGTTGCTGCTGTTGCTGCTCCTGTTGTGGTTGCAGCAGCAGCTGCTGCTGCTGCTTCTGTTGCTGTTATTGCTGCTGCTGCTGCTGCTGCTGCTGCTGCTGTCGTTGCTGCTGCTGTTGCCGATGCTGCGGTGCTGCTACTGTTGTCATCGCCGCCGCCGCCGCCGCCGCCGCCGCGGCTGTTTTTGTTGCTGCTGCTGGTGCTGCTGTTGGTACAAGCAATAGCCATACCACATGCGCTGTGACCGTGCACTGTGTCCCCCCCCCCCCCCCTCTTCTTCGCTGAACGCAGGTACCGATGCGAGCACTGCCAGTCGCTGCAGGAGGCCACCAAGCAGATGTCCTTCCTGGACCTGCCGGAGGTCCTGGTGGGGCACGTCAAGCGGTTCCACTTCGGGGCCCTGTGGGGCTCCAAGATCGGGGACTACATCCAGTTCCCGGTGGGCGGCGACGCCCCCCTGGACCTCGCGGCCTGCGCCAGCGAAGTGGAGGGGGTGGCGCTGCCCTGGGACACGCGGTACACGCTGTTCGCGGTGGTGGTGCACAAGGGCGGGTTCGGGTCCGGGCACTACGTGGCCTACGTCCTGAAGAACGAGCAGTGGTTCCTGTTTGACGACGAGAGCATCCGGTGTGCCCCGGCCGCATGCCCCGGGGCCCGGGGGATGGCAGGGCCGGTGGAGGATGGCTCCGTGAGGGAAGGGGCAGCCTGTCGGTCGTATGAGCCCCCATTTGTAAAGGGGGGGCTGGGGCCCTCCTGTCAGGCCATTACGGAGGCAGACGGTCTGCATGGGGCCGACATGGGGACCAGAACCAGAGAAGAAATGAAAGCGGCATTTTTGGAACCAGCGCGTCGAGGGGGGGGGGGTCAGAGAAATGGTATTTGCATTGCAAACAATTGCAAATTGCTTTTGCCAAAAACGACCAAAAATACAGGCCTCTGACAAGGCACAAACCAGCCTGACAAGCTAAATGGGCCTGTGTGTCTGACACAACTTAAGCGTGAATCAGGCACGGCATCAAAAGCAGGCCCGCAAGCACAACCAAACAAAGACGGAGACAAGCACAGGCTCGACAGAGAATCGCCCTCCAGCGCGACAAGCAGAGAACACACACGTCTGCGCGGCAAATGAGTGCCTACATGAAAGCCACACAATGCACAAACCAAGAATCCGCCACTCAGAAACAGCAGAGCAAGCCCGGCCAGAGACAGCAGACAACAAACGACAACAAAACACAAACATTGCACACCCCCGGGGCCGGGGGATTTCAAGAGCGGTTACGAAAGCGGTTGCCGGGGGTTTGGAAAGTGATCTGCGGGTGTGTGTGGGGGGGTCCGTTTCTGGTGGGACTACATCCGATTGCCTGACACTGAAACGTGACGTATAGTTCATGAGTATTTCCGAACAAAAAAGATCTTCCTGCACTCGATGTTGGCCCAGGCCCTGGACCATGGCCGCATTACCGTGGGGCGCAGAGGGGGAGGAAGGGGCCCGGGGGAGGGCCCGAGGTCGACTGATCCCGAGGTCCCGTGGATTGGGGGTCGTTGTATTTGATACCGGACGCCACTACGGCTCCACCCCATTCCCCCCGGGGACTCAGACCCGATGCAGCTACTGTTCCCTCACCCCCACCTCCTCGCGCCCCTGGGCTCGTGACGAGCAGTGGCCGTCGTCCCCCTCTGTGAAAAGGGATTGCACTTCGACACTGGAATTCTCACGGGCCCTTACCCACCCCGACCCACAGTGGGCGTGTCCAGGGCCACATTGGCAGCCACACCTTCACGCGCCGCGCAAAGCCGCCCTCGACACAGCGGTCGAAGATCGTTGCGTCCTGGCCGCAGATCAGGCAGCACTTCCGAGTGCCCGAATTGGGATGGGCGTTGGACGCCCATCCCCCCACCATTCAACGGTTCTGAAGCGTTGGGGACCCCCCCCACAAGCGGCAGGGGTTGTGTAGCCAACCCGCCCACTTGGGGGCCACTTCTAATTTTGTCCCCCGCTCTGAAGCGTTGGGGACCCCCCAGACGGCAAGGGGTTATGCAGCCACGAGGCCCACATGTGGCCACTTGTGATTTTGTCCCCCGCTCTGCAGCGATGGGGACCCCCTGAGACGGCCCCTCCCACTCTTGGAGCACTTTTCCACCCACCCAAACAAAGACCCACAGCCCCCGATCCTCCGCAAACTGACTGATGGTCCAAAGCACCCTCGCGACCCCCTTGGTGCTTCTTTGTTCCCACAGTTGGGCCTATGCGACGCTCCCACATAACCCCTTGCCGTCTGGGGGGTCCCCAACGCTTCAGAGCGGGGGACAAAATAGAAGTGGCCCCCAAGTGGGCGGGTTGGCTACACAACCGCTGCCAACTTGTGGGGGGGGTCCCCAACGCTTCAGACAAAATACCAAGTGGCCCACGTGTGGGCCTATGCGACGCTCCTCTGCCTGCAAAGGGCTCACCACGCGTTACCCCCTCTCCGCTCCCGAACACTGCCTTCCTGCTTCGAGTGTGGGACCAGGCCATTGCTTATGGACCTGGTGAGGGGGAGGGGGGGCGGTTCATTTGGGGCCCTGGCCAGCTGCTGCTGCCGCTGTGTCGAGGGCGCTTTGCGCGGCGCGTGAAGGTGTGGCTGCCGATGTGGCCATGGACACGCCTACTGTGGGTCGGGGGTGGGTGAGGGCCCGTTAGAATTCCGGTGTCAAAGTGCAATCCCTTTTCACAGGGGAAGAAGGAACTTAAGGTGATTTACCAAAGAGTCCTGAAGGCGGAGACCAATTTTAGGTACACAAAGTTGTTTTGGCGTCCTCCCGCAGGCGGGGGGGGGGGGCGTTGCACTAAGCCAAGGCCTGGTTTCGACACGCCAACGGTACTACAGTCGGGGGGGGGGGGGGGGGGGTTCCAATGGGGACAATTCCGCGGGGAAAATGTTGTTTTTCAGTTGGGTGCCGCAATTTTCCCCATGGAATTTTTTGTGCAATTTGGGGTCCTTTCTGCTCCTTGTGCATCCTCTCTGGCGGCGGTGTCACAGTGCCAAATTGGTCCCAAACAATCAGCAGTCGCGTTCGCTCAGTGTGCGACACAGACTAAGACATGCACAAAAGACGTCATTGATATTGGCAGCACCAAAGTATATGCATATGTATATGTTAGTCCAGACGTGCTGGTGTGTTTGGTGGGGGGCAGGAGGGTGTGGAGCACCATTCATCCTCAGTCCTAATTTGGCGTGTCAACCCGATATGACACGGTCATAATCAATGACACCCGACAAAGGTCAAGCAAATGCTCCAAACGGCATGCAGCGTAAAGGTGAGAGGAAACAAACAATTGTACGGGCGTCGAGCAGAGCAGGCAGGCGCTTCTCCACACGTGTGTGAAAGAAATGATGCTAGCCTTGGGAGCAGAAGTGCGACGGTGCGAAGTCAGATGCCCTGGATGGGGAGGAGGTAGTGCTCTAGGACAAGAAATGGGCTACAGATATTGTGTCGAGGGAGGCACATTTCAAGCAGGTGGAGAGCTACTACACAAGGCAATAGCTTGAAGAGCATAAAAATTCTGTGCTCAAGCGCATTCCCACTCCGGTGCACTTTCTCTGTGAGACATCCGATCTGATGCAAAGAGGGTCTGTGCCGCAACAAGCACTGCAGCTTTTTTTTTTGGCAATCATTCAACTATGATGCCAGTCAGTTCGATTCGCAACAGCTTTGGGTTGTGGCCAAAACTAGCAGTGCAAAATGCGAGCCGGTGTGCATACTGCCAAAATCAATGTCAATGAATGTCGATTTGTTCAGCGAGCATTGTACAAGGTTTTGTATCGTTTCTTGGGCCATCGTTCAATGGACAGGGCACGTGTGTTGAGCAAGATGGGCAGGGGGTAGTGCCATGGACAAGGCATGTGTGTTGAGCAAGATGGGGAGGGGGCAGTGCTGTGGACAAGGCACGTGTGTTGAGCAAGATGGGCAGGGGGTAGTGCTGTGGACAAGGCACATGTGTTGAGCAAGATGGGGAGGGGGTAGTGCTGTGGACAAGGCATGTGTGTTGAGCAAGATGGGGAGGGGGTAGTGCTGTGGACAAGGCACGTGTGTTGAGCAAGATGGGGAGGGGGTAGTGCTGTGGACAAGGCATGTGTGTTGAGCAAGATGGGGAGGGGGTAGTGCTGTGGACAAGGCACGTGTGTTGAGCAAGATGGGCAGGGGGTAGTGCCAGGGACAAGGCATGTGTGTTGAGCAAGATGGAAAGGGGGTAGTGCTGTGGACAAGGCACGTTTTCGGACACACACGGGGAGGAGGCATTGTTATGGACAAGGCACGGGTATTGTGCAATCTTTTGCGAAATTGAAATTGAATCAAAGTATGTGTTGAAACATCGTAAGGCACGTCCAGCAAGAAAACGAACTGTCGGCTGCAAATGTTTGAAAGCCAACGGTGCAAGAATCAAGATGAAGCCGCCTGAAGGATGGGCCGGTGCAGATGTGGTGATGACTGATGGGCTGAAGATGCGTCCAGGATGGGTGATGACGTGGTGGTAATGCAGGGGGAATGCAGGAGACAAAAGGCCGATGCCTATGCCTCTTCCACCCTCGATTCATTGCATTTGTTTTTCCGCAGGCGGGCATCAGTTGAAGAAGTTCGCAACTGCAGTGCATACGTTTTGTGCTTCCACAAAGTCCCTCACGCAGATCCTGTTCTACACAAGTTCAAGGCCCAGGCTTACAGCTACTTGAACCAAGCTGCACGCACAAGTGCCGCAGATGTGCGCTACGTTTCACGGCATTGGTTGCATAGACTTCTGGTGACGCAGGCCCCAGGGCTCATCCTTAATGACATGTGCTACTGCAGCCCCGGCGCGCTTGAGACCGCCACCAATGCCGCTCCCCTGTCTGCGTTGCAGGATCCTCAGGCTAAGCACGACGCCAACCCGCAGAATGGGTCGCAGCCCAAGCATCTTCAGGAAGGAGTGGATGGTAGTGCTCGCAGGCATTTTCACTACGCAGTGGACCAGTTTTATGTCCCTGTGAATGTCCATGACTGGGAGCAGTGGGTGGCGTATTTTGGAGGTGGGCCGTGTATTGACAAAGACCGATATGATGAGCTTTGCCGGCAGGAGCGACAGTGGCTGAAATGGTCGGTGAAGGTTGGGAAGGCTGATTAGCGTCTGATTCAGGTCAAGTTGGGCTGTGTGTGCCGGCCATGATGCAGCGGGGGACTGAATTCAGAGCTGTGGGCACATGTAACCCTCGGATGCAGGGGGCACCGGTGCAGGATCGCCGTGTTGAAACCAGGCCATTGCTTAGTGCCCCCCCCCCCCCCCCGACTCGCGGGCAGGGCGGTCCTTGAGGACTCTTTTTTCTTTTGTTAAGGACCACCCTTAAGGACCGCCCATTGGTGCTGAGTGTGGGGTTAGGGTTAGGGTTGGGTCTAATCATAACCCTCGCCGTAGCCCTACCCCTACTCTAGGCCCTAACTCAAACCCAAATCAAGTCTGAATATTGGGACCAAGCTGGTGGGGAAGTAGGGCACACATGCAATAGGCGGAAGCTCAAGTAAGTTGGTGGAAAGACATTTGCCGACACAAAAATATGCAAGCGATATGGACACCAAGGGGTGGGGGATACCAACAAGAGCATTCAAAACAAGAGACACGCAAGTAGTATGGGCAAATAGCACGTAGTATGGGCCCAAAAGATCGTCGCAATCTATGGCATTGAAACACAACACTCGCCCCCACCAACCCCCGTGTATGCATTGTTGTCCCTGAAATTGCCCATTTCAAGGGTGGTTGGGAACTTGCATGGGCTAATATGGGTCAAATATGGCTCATACAGCCTAACTCATTTTGCGTTATTTTGGGCCCAAAAAGGGGTCACTGGGGCAAGTAATCAGGTGCATAACACACTAAACGGCGATCAAAAGTGTTTCTTCATCATCCTAGTTGGTTCCAAGGCAATTGGCCCGCTCCATGGAAATCCTAGGCACCCAAATTGCCCCCCAAATGGCAATTTTTGGCCATTTTCGACAGATTTTGAAAAGGAGGTCTGCCATTGTCACACCCGTTCCCGGCCGCCACTGTTGGGTTTCGGGCTCGTACTTTGTGTGGTTGTTCTTCACACCTATAGCTATCACCCACCAAAATTTCGGCCAAATCCCAAACACCACGACCAAGTTGTGATTTTGGCCCATTTTCTGCTTGCTTGCTGCTTGCTTGCTGCTTGCTGCTTGCTTGCTAAACTTGGTGGGTCCACCTTGGACCCTAAAGAGGGTTATAAAACCAAGACTGTTTCCACAAGCTCGGTGACCCTCAGCCTAACCCTAACCAAAACCGTAAACCCCAACCCTAAACCATAATCAAGATTGAATATTGGGACTGAGCTGGTGGGTGAGGGAACCTCAGCTACGGGGCTGAATAGAATATTGGGACTGTGGTGGGTGAGGGAACCCGAGCTACGGGGCTGAATAGGGATGCATGTTGAGAGACTTCGTGAACGACTCATGCCACTGCTTCCCCTATGGGGCCCTCGAAACCCTTCCTCTCTCGCTTTGCTTGTTCGAGAGACCCCCCCCCCCAACACTCCTCCCGCACCCCCCCCCCCCCGTGCTACACTACCAGTCCCCAAATTGCCCATTTGCATGGGCTCATATGGGTCTAAGATGGCTCCAAATAGCCTTCAACCACTTGTTTGAGCACCCCAAGCGGTGTAGGAACAATTTTGGAAGAAATCATTTTGGACCGCTTTTGGACCCACCGGTGATGTGATCCCTTTGACCCTACCCTAGCACGTGCACCGTGCGCGCTACACCATTGCAATGGGCATTGGAGGGTGTTAACTACGCAAAAATAGGTTGGGGGTGATCCCGTTCATTATTATTTATCATCACAAGGGTGCGCAACTAGGCGCAACGCAATCCGTGGCATTCAAGCATAGCACATTCCCCCCTGGACCCCCCTCAGTCCGCATACTCAATGATGGTCCTCAAGTTGCCCATTTCAAGGGTTCTTGGGACCTTGCATGGGCTAATATGGGTCAAATACGGCTCAAAATAGCCTTAGACAACTTGTTTGAGCACCCCAGGCGGTCTAGGAATGGCTTTGGAAAATTATTTGACCACTTTTGGACCCACCGGTGACCCTCTACCCCTCCATGGACATCTTTCTCATCCAAACAGGGCAAAAAGGGGCTTTTTTTTGGGGCATTTTTTGACAGATTTTGAAACCTAGGTCCGCCACTTGCGATTCCCGCCCACCCAACTTTTGTCTGATTGTTCCTCACACCCATAGGTATCACCCACCGAAATTTCGGTGGATGATGGGTAATGTGATTTTTGCCCATTTTGTGTGTGCTTGCTTGCTGCTTGCTGCTGATGCTGCTACTGCTTGCTGCTGCTTGCTGCTTGCTTGCTAAACGTGGTAGGTCCCCTAGACACTAAAGAGAGTTGCAAAACCAAGACTCGTTCCACCAGCTCGGTGACCCTGACCCTAACCTCAGGTTTAGGGTAAAAGTCGAGGCCAATGTTAGGATTAGGGTGAGAGTAGGGCCCCGATTAGGGCTAGGGTCACCAAGCTAGTGGTACTAGTCTTGTTTTTACAACCCTCTTTAGTGTCTAGGGTGGACGTACCAAGTTTAGCAAGCAGTTAGCAAGCAGCAAGCAGTAGCAATAGCAAGCAACAACAGTGAGCAGCAAGCAAGCACACACAAAATGGGCAAAAATCACAACTCTGCCGTGGTGCTTTGGATTGTGCTGAAAATTTGGTGGATGAATAACCGATGGGTGTGAGGGACAATCACACAAATTTACAGCAAGAAACTCAAACGTGGCAGCCGGGAATGGGGGCCGCAAGCCGCACCTTTGATCAACGTCTAGTGTGTTCTACACCCATTTAGTGGCCCCGTCGACCTCTTTTTGGGTCCAAAATACCGCAAAATCAGGCTTGAAAGGCACCCGTTTTGCACACTTTTTCAAGTTCCACCTTCTTGTGCTGTGTTTGATAGCCATGTATTTGCATCGGGCACCCTTGTGGTGAAAAATCATGATAAAAGGGATCACTTGCAAGCTATTTCTGCGCAACCAACACCCTTCGATGCCACCATGGAGTGGTGCATTGTGCACAGTGCACATGCTAGGGTAGGGTTACAGGGGTTCACCGGTGGGTCCAAAAGTGGTCAAAAATGCCTTTTTCCAAAATTGTTCCTAGACCACGTGGGGAGCTCCAACAAGTGTTTTAAGGCTATTTTCAGCCATATTGGTCCCATATGAGCGCATATAAGCCCCCCCCAAAAAGCCTTGAAATGGGCAGTTCAGGCACTGATAGTGCAGCAAAGGGGCGTCCAGGGGGACTGCTGGGGGAGGGGTGATAGGGGAGGCGTGCGGGAGGAGTGCTGGAGGGCATGTCTCCCAAGCAAGCGAAGGGTTGCGAGGGTGGTTTAAGGGGCGAAGTGGCGGAAATTGTTCTTGGTGTCCCTCAACACACATCCTTACCCAGCCCCTTAGCTGATGTTCCTCCCCCCACCAGCTCGGTCCCAACATTCAGTCTTGATTAGGATTGGGTGTGGATGAGGTATTTTTTTGGGTTATTTCAAGTGTGAGGGTTAGGGTTAGGGTTAGGGTTAGGGACATTGGATGGAATGGAACTTTTTTTTTTCTCCTGTTGAGGACCGCCCTGCCTGCGGGAGGACGCCGAAACAAGTTTGTGTGCGTAACATGTCCTCAAAGTTCATGCCTCTTCAACAAATTTCATTTCTGCCCCGGAGCACAGTTCTTCTGATGTGGGGGGCTGGGGGCGCCGGCCCCGGCTCGCCCGGGCCCCAAACGCCCCGCCCCGCCTCCCCTGGGGTCCATAAGCAATGGCCTGGTTGAAGCATGAAGGCAGTGATTGGGGGCTGGTCAAGCCAAACTGCAGGGCAAAGGGTCTGATGGGTCGCACGAGCGCGGACTGGTATGAAAGCAGAAGCAAGGCGTTGTTCTGCCTGCACAAGGAAAGACGGACAGACGGACAGACTTTGTGAACCATGTGGGGGACAAGAACAGAGTGTCGTATGCACAGCAGCAGACGCCCTCCCAAACGGGGGCTGGTGCTCTGGGGTTATGGATGCAGCTTTCGGACTGCAGCTCTGTGGCGTTGAACCACTGCCTGCCAGAGGTTTGGGATCTTGTGTGTGCCAACCCCCACCCTCCCTTCCCCATTTGAATCCCAACCCCCTCCCCAGGCACCAACGGTTGAAGCATGCCGCCGCATGCCGCAACATGCCGCCGCATGCCGCAGCACCGGTCTTTGGGGCCTGTTTGTGGGAGTTTTGAAGCATGCTGCAGCACACTGAAAATTGGGTTGCGACTTTTTGGGGAAAAAAGATCGGACCAACATATCAATCCCATCCCTGAGCAGTCATTTGCCAGAGATGGCCAGTACTCTAGTGGTTAAACTGTGCATCTGTGATTGAGAGGTCTCTGGTCCAATTCCTGGGATTGGTAATCTTGGGCAACCCAGGCAGGGCCAGGGGCACATCGTCCAACCTGTTTTTCTCCCCCCCCCCCTTTTTTGCTGTGCCGTGCTTTGAGAGATAATTGTTTTCTTCACTTTGTCTTCTGATGTCTGAACGCACAAGTTTGACAATTTGTACAAAAAGGAGTAGCAACATGACCACCCATGAATGATTCTGTTGTGTTCATCTCTGCCGGGTGTCGGGAGATGCATTCCTTGTGTTTGGTTCTGGGTTTTGTGGCTTTTGGAAAATTTGGGTACCCCCCACCTACGGCTTGAAACGCAGCATGCCACAGCACAGCAAATGTTTCTTGGGGACTGTTGGTGTCTGCCCCACCCCCTTGGGGGGATTTTTGGGAGACCTTTGGGTGGAGGACGCTTTTCGGGCCAGGTTTTGTGGGCTTCCGGGGACACTTCTGAGTTTTTTTTTCCGGTGTATTTCAGGGGATATTTTGGTGTACTTTGAAGTTTTTTACACTTGGGGGATTTCAGGGGACTTTTTGGGGGGGCGTACAGTCTGGGAAGCGCAATCTCACAAAACCACTTTCACCAGGTATTATCCGAACAACAACAGTGGCACAGCAAAACCTGTAAAAGACGGCTGCTGAAGTGTTATGGTCCGAGCATTGCAGAGGAGTTGTGAACCCACAAGGGCTGCAGTTTGACTGCGTGAAGAATGCCCTTGACATAGTATGCGATATGAATACATAGCGAAACGAGGTCTGGCTGAGTTCCCGCACTGCATTTGGCAGCACGGAAGCCACGAATTATAACTAGCGGCGACACTGTTGTGCAACAGGAGCAACTACAGCCGAGCAACAACAACAATAACAACAACAACAACAACAACAACAACAACAACAACAACAACAACAACAACAACAACAACAACAACAACAACAACAACAACAACAACAACAACAACAACAACAACAACAACAACAACAACGACGACAAAAACAACAACAACAACGACAACAACAACAACAACAACAACAACGACGACGACGACGACGACGACGACCACGACGACGACGGCGGCGGCAGCAGCAACAACAACAACAACCACACCAACACCAACACCACCACCAACAACAACAACAGCAACAACAACAACAACAACAACAACAACAACAACAACAACAACAACAATGACAGCAACAACAACAACAACAACCACAACCACAACCACAACCACAACCACAACCACAACAACCACAACCACAACCACAACCACAACCACAACCACAACCACAACAACCACAACCACAACCACAACCACAACCACAACCACAACCACAACTACAACAACCACAACCACAACCACAACCACAACCACAACCACAACCACAACCACAACAACAACAACAACAACAACAACAACAACAACAACAACAACAACAACAACAACAACAACAACAACAACAACAACAACAACAACAACAACAACAACAACAACAACAACAACAACAACAACAACAACAACATTCGTAAGCAGTTCAGTCTGAGACTGGATTTGGGTACCACCCCGCCCTAAGGCTGCATATATACTACACAACAGACGTTAATACCATACCTGCCTTATTTTACCGTACACTGACTGAGGTGGGTGCACTGCTGGCGGTGTGGTGGTCTACAGGTCGAAGCTGGGCTTCTGGGCTCTTTTGGAGGAGAAATGTCGGCTGCCATCATAGATGGCATGCTAACATGCGTCCTCCATAGTCTTGTGAGGCCCAACATGTATACCAGCTGCTTCAACAGAATGCCTTGAGGTGCTTGACACAGGCCTTACACACAGCCTGTATCCCAATGAACCACTTGTGGCAATGACCAGGTCCCTCAGTCAAGCGGTGGGGCACTCATGCACACCACTAGAGACTGGAGCTGACACAAATGACACAAGATTCCATTATGCTGGAATGTCCTGACACGGGCAGCACAAGCATGTGTGCATGTGTGTGCATGTGCTTCATGGGTGGTTGTCACGATGGGGACCGGAGACAAAACCCTAACCCAGAGCTGTGTTTGAATAAGGGTGGGTGGGGGAGTATAGCATGGGGTTAAGACAAGATTGGAGCCCAAAAAGTGATCCATGCCTGTCCTCTTGTGCTAAGCAGGGGCAACGAGGGGATATGGTACAGGTTAGGGCAGCGGTAGGGTGAGAGAAGTTGTGCAGGGTTTGCCCCCTAGTGCTCAGTAAGGGCAAGGGGGTATGGCACAGATCTGGGGCAGCAATAGAAAAGTAATCCACATCCGCCCCCCTGAAAATGATTGATGACAGTTTGTGGCACACATGGTATTTCAAAGTTCTTAGTGCCACCATAATTAGCATTGCAAAGACAGGGTGCTCAAGAGCCTTGCTGACAACGTGGTATAGGAACCAACCTATCACACATATTGGATGCCCCAGTCCGCGCAACACACCTGATACAATTGCCCAGAGAAGGTGTACCAACCAGTGCTACTTTATGTCTCCCCACCAGGCAAGACGCTGCGTGACAACCTTCTTGGATGATTGTGCCCATGATGTGCATGGTTGCACGCCAGGTGTCACCTATGAACCTCTGAAACAGGGTCTCCTTCCATGTGACCGGGCTCTGTTTAGCGAGATCTGGATTTTGCTCCAGAATTGTAGCCTGCAACTGCTCTTCCATGGCACGCAATGCCTTGTAGTTGAAAAACTCTTCGCACTGTGTGCTTTCACCAACAAATGTGAAGTCACCCATGTCCATCCATTTTGTGTGCATGCAGCCTCGCACAACAAATTGCATGTGCTGTTGGACCTTCTTGATGGTCTTCACGGCTTGTGCACCACTGCCACTTTGCTGCAGAAGAAGGCTGTAATTTTGGTACATCGTCTGCACCTGTTTGCGATAATCAATGAGAAACTTCGGTTTTCTTCTGTTGTCAATGAGTCGTTGTCCACAATCAACTGCACATGTCTCACACAGCCTTGCCCAGGGTGTGCATTCCTTGCACTCAGAAGTTCCATGGCCTCCTCTTGAGCAAATATCCGTCTTGTCAACTGTAATTGCAATTGCGTCAACGTCCGACGCCGAGGATCTACCCAGCAGACACCAACTGCTGATAGGTGACAATGCCAGTGCCTCTCGCCCACCCAGGCCAGATTGGCAATACTGGCAAGAGGTTGAGCAACAGAAGCGGCAACAAGTCAAATAGGAGAAGAAATAAAATCGAATTCTAAGGAACACCATGGCTGAGCTAAACCAGTGGTCAGCAGTATGTATGGCAGAATGGACCATGGTCCAGTTGGTGATGGAGTGTGAGGACTTGAAGGGTCCTCATACTCTGTGGGATTATGATACGACACCAATAGCTTAGATGGTTTTGTTGATTGACCGGGGCCACTAGCACAAGACTCTGTACTACCGGAAGGGCGCCTGTACTAATGGAGGCACGCCTGGTGCACCATTTGCTATCAGGGTGTAATGCATCATGGCGGCCCCTGCCGCCTGTGTGACCAGGGGACGTGATCCTTGTCCCCCGAAGGCTGGCTCGATTCTTCCTCATTGGTCCCCCGTGTGTCGCCTTCCTGGAAATCTCTAACGATGGCTGTCACAGCCCAGCCCCGGGTCACAACAAAGTGCTTGTTGGCTTGGGCTGCAAATCGTGTACCCATGCAATGCTATTGCCAGGTTGCAGTTTCCCCGCGCTCGACACTGGCACAGGGACCCTCCATCACGCCACTGAGTTGCTTGAGCAATCCTTCATTCCCACAAACCTATTGCCGAGGGCAGTTTCCGGCTTTTGACAAGCTTTTTTCCCCTCTTCTTGCGCCTATGCAGTCGCTCCTCTTTGTTGGCTTCTTGAGGCTACAAATCCCCATTTGATACAGCCATGCATCATCATACAGTGGAGGGGGGAGGGGGGGCTGAGATCGAGATCTGGCAACCATTCCCTCAGGGAATTTGGAGGACCCCACACTAGCGCGCAATGGCTGACACACGTGATGAGCTGGCACCGTCAGCAACGGGTGACGCACTTGCCGAACTGGGGGCAACCGGTTAAGGAGAAGAAACACTCCAGGCAAGGCATGATCACCAGATTGTAGGTCATCCTCTACTGCAATAACCTCCGGAAAATCATCTAAGAGATTGCCATCGAGCAGGGGGTCCGGTGCAGCACCTCCACTAATTCATCGACAGCATCTTCAACACCAGTGTGTTCATCAACATCTTCAACACATTCTGCGTCCTCCAACCAATGAGTTCAGTCGCACAACATACAAACACCCTTAGCAAGAAACGCTCGCCCTCATCCTGAGACTTGAACTGCATATCCAAAGTCGTTAGGTACCATCACCGCCCCACTGAATCTCTAGAGTCCGCAGGTATCATCACCGCCCCACTGAATCAAGGCAGCCCAACAATGGTCAGGCGCTGAAGACAGGCACAAAATTGCGTTCTGGAAACGCCTCTGTTTCTGAAGGATCAATGGGCCAACCTATTCAGAGCATAGTTGCAGAGACAGCTACCAGTGGCGCATTGCGACATCTTTGCCTCCGCATCGCACGGCGTTGAAGACAGGCATAATGTATGGTACTCCTAGCTCATCAGGAAACCAACGGATTAGCAATAGTTGACCCGTCCCCCTCCATTGTGTACGTCGCCCCTGAGAAGTGATGCAACATACATTGAGTGGACGGAATACGCAGACCATCCCATGACATTCGTCCCCACGACAGAAAAGCTGTGGGACAGGACGGTCTACATGGCATTGGAACTGACCTACAATGGCTGGATGAGGTTGCTGACACAGGGGGACAATCCCTTCGATGCCACCATCGGGAACTATGCCCTATGCGGTAATTTCACTAGTGAAAATGGTACCAATGGCCCGATATATGTGCGCATGTGGGGGAAATGGCTTCAAAAGTGCCACTGAAAAATTGCACCAATTGGGAAAACAGCACTGAGCTGTGACACAGGCAACCTGACATCATGTTCCCAGCAAGCAGCTTTTCCGCATGGATTCTGCCAACACGTCTGCACAGAAGGCAACCCATTGGAAACATTCCTCAAAAACGTCGTTCAACAATGCGGAATCGACTTCCCCCTGTATCAAGCAGCCTCTGTGGCCCAGTGCAGGACTGAGCCCAAACAGTCCGGCAAACCGCCTAAAGAAGCAACAAACAATCACAGAAGGGCCCAGATACGCAGGGTTTGGCTGACTGCAATCATGAAGTGTCACCTGGATGCTGTGCTGTGCTGATGTTGTGGGCAAAGGGGACCTCACCATGCAACTTCCATGGGAAAATATTGACAAACGTATGTGGTATAGTCCCTGGCAATTACAACTGGATGGTCGGTATGTGGTGGAGGCTAGAATATGGGTTTGGGATCTCGGGCTGGGTTTTCCCGCACAGGTTAGGCTCCTCAAAGAGGTTAGCAGACCATTGATAGCCGAGGTGATTGTGCCTCCTTCCCCAGTCGCAGTCTCTTGGAGGGTATGGGACTCAGTTATGGGTACTGCTTCCGAGTCTGTAGCACCCCTTCAGTAGGGCCCCTTGCTCCTTGGGACTTAAATAATCCTAAAGCCTCTTCAGTTGGATTGCAGCTGTACACGTACGTTGCCGGCGTGCTTCACACAATGCACCCAAACACATCCCCACACCATCTACCAACCCAAACACACATCACTGCGATACTCGGATGCGTAGTCCTGCTGTGTCCGTGCACCCCCATAAACCTCAAAGTATTTGGACTCTTCCCTCCACCCCCCTTGAATCCCCCCCCCCTCTGTATGGCAGGTCTCCAAGTCTTGCCCCCTGTGGTGTCCTTGAGGACACACCTCACCTGTGCGAAACTACAGGTCCCAAGATGGAGGCTGTGCGTAGTTCTGGACCCAATGTCCGTGTGCGCTCGTGGCTGTGGATCCTCTGAGGGGCTGCTGCACACACCTAGCGCGGAACACAGAAAAAAACTGTCACTTGGCCCCCAAAGCATAGGAAATACTGGGCGCCGAATGTGCCGTGGAAAATTTTTGTTCAGGTCATACAGGAACTGCTGCAGTTTTAGTGCTTATGACTCGAATTCAAACCGCGGTTTACACCGGCATGTCTTTATGTCAGCCGTGACCAGTGGCATGGGTGTGACTGCATGTTGCAGTGCGCCATACTCTTTCAGTCTTGATGGCACCCACCACCCCAACCCACCACCCCATCCACGCGTGGAGGATTCCCTCCTCAAAAGGCCAACGCTACCATCGTGTGGTGGTGGGGGGGGCTGAACCGTCACTTCATGACCGTCCCCCCGCCCCCGCCCCCGCCCCCTCCCATAAAGGGTGGAAAGCATTTGTAGGGTAGCACACGTGATTGTATCATAGTGATGATCTCAGTGGAACTGCCGGACATGGCTGCATATGCATACCAGGACGTGCATGTGTGGAGCGCTTTGTGACCTGCCTGCGGCCCCGCCCCCTCCCTTTGGGGGAACCGTCAGGACATTTTGGGGGGGGGGGGGGATTGCAAGGGGGCGGGGAGGTGGTTGTTGCACCATTCGAATCTGTGGAAGCGGTTCTTTCGTTTCTTGCCTCGGGATTCGGCGCTTGTCATCTCCAGCGGATGGGGTCATGTGAGTGTGACCGCATGCTTTTTATCCTTTTGTGGCTGCTTTGCTGTCATGCTCATAAGACAGTCGATGACTTCCCGTACTACGAGCAGTTCCTTCGGTATCCCAACATCCGTCTTCAGGACATGACAACGGTCTTTGGCTGCGTAAAATACAACGAGTATGGGGGCCTGTATACCATCCCCAACGTCTGTTTCGGTGGTGCTCGGTATGGCGGTCTATTTGCGAGGTGCCCGTCCCTCACAAATGCGACAAAGGCGGAGTTGGCTGTGAATTTTGATCTTGGACTTTGGCCGGCCGGAAGTTTCGACAGGCTACTCGACTCCATGCCTGATCGAACATGGCTAAGCGGGACGGCTTTCCTCTCAATGCGCCATGTGTGGCCTCACAACATTGAACATCTGTGGCCTGTCATGAACACGCTGGCGCTTGGGTTGCCACTGACATCAATAGGCATCTATTTGGGGCCCTATGGGATTGCGGGACGGCGCGTGGAATATCATGAGCGGCATAGCTACTTCGTTGCCCTCATGAAAGTCATTGCGGACCATTTCAATCTCAAAACGATTGCCTCCAGCGAAGTGATGCCATCCACGTTCAAGTGGAGGGATTTTGTCAAAGGCCGACTGCTGTGCTTCGAGCGCATTGTGGTACCCAGTCAAAACAGCCATCGGTGCACCCCGGCCTTCGTCAACCCGCTTGCCATGGAATACAAGTGGGAGATCCTGCACCGCTTCTACCGCATTGCCAAGCAGCAGGCGCGGTCCACGCCGTTGAGCGTGGCTGCTGAGTTCCCTCAGACGCCGCCGTGGAAAGTGGTCCTTCTGAACCGGCTTCAGGGACGGCGATTGCTCAATGAGAAGGCCATTGTCCGCATGATCGAGGGTCTGGGGGTCCCGGTTGACGTGGTGGTGTTTGAGGAGGCCACGCTTGCCGAACAGTTTCTCCGTGTTGCACAGGCCGGGCTCCTCATTAGCCCCCATGGGGCCAACCTAGTCAACGCGCTGCTGCTGCCCCGCGATGCTGTTGTTATCGAGGTGTTCCCTGTCCCCGCTCGGTACTGGTGTGAGTGGACCCAATACTTGCAGAAGTCTGGTGTCCGCACTATAGAGTTTTGTGTAAACACCATCCAGCCAAAGAGGGCTTGTCCTTATGCTGATCGGCACAGGCCGTTTCCGAAAAACGACTCTGACGTGGATGTCGATGCACTCCGGGTGGTGGTGCAAGATGCTCTGAGCCTAATTCGGCCGCAGACAAAGTGAAAAATAGAATTGTGACAAACTTCGAAACGATGTATATCGTGTCCTTCTGACGGAAGCCACGTATGGTCTTTATAAATGCATCAGCCGTGCCCAGGGCAGTTGATGCAATGTGTAGGCAACGTGTAGGGGGTGTCTCTACATATAATCAGATTGGAACCGCGACCCTCGCCAGAACCATCTGTGTTCTCGTCCGTTTCACACAGAGCGCCTACAGCGATGCCTGTGTGACATGGCCCACAGTTCAGTCAGAAACAAAAGGCTTAACAAACCCTGGCCTACGCCAGCGCACCTTCCCTACACGTTGCCCCACTACTCTTAGCACCTTGCTCTTTGGGTACACATCCTTGCACAAGCACTGCCTTGTCCAAGTACGGGACCCTGTCTGACCGTCCTTTTCCTGACCTTCAGCGTGCTTGCGCAAGGGGGGGGGGTTGGCACAAGGCCTTGGTGGTTGGCTCTGTTAGCCTGTGGCGGCGCCTATTGGCCCCTCGCCTTTGAACCTTCTGCTATGACAAGCAGGCATCCGTACTACTGCGGGCATCCGCACTGCCGCGGGCATCCACCTGCCTGGGGTGGGAATCCAGAATGCAACTTCTGCCCATGGCGTCCTCCCCTGACGGCCTGACGGGGGGGGGGGGGGGCGATCAGCGGCCTGGGTGTGGTCACAATTGTGTGTGATGCACGTCAATTCTCCGTGACGTTTCCTCTCCGCCGCATGCGTTGTACATTTGTAACGGTCCTGTTATGACTCGAATTCAAACTGCGGTTTACACCGGCATGTCTTTATGTCAGCCATGACCAGTGGCATGGGTGTGACTGCATGTTGCAGTCCGCCATACTCTTTCAGCCTTGATGGCACCCACCACCCCAACCCACCACCCCATCCACGCGTGGAGGATTCCCTCCTCAAAAGGCGAACAGGTACGTACACCTGGGAGTGTAGCAAAATGCATGTGCTGAACCATTGGTTTGGGGGTGTCCAGTGAAACAAAATGGGTACATTTGTGCCACCGAGCCGTTTCGTTTCATGGTTTCGCACAGCTGATGATTGGCCTTTGTCAAGCTTGAGTGATGCCATGCAAGATTGGGAGCCCAGGAGTCACGGGACCCTTCTGGGAGCCCATAAGTCAGTCACGGGACCCATCCTGGAGCCCATAAGTCATCTTTCCCGCCAATCCAAATATCGTTCGTCTTGCATTGGCTTTACGGTGACTCTAGAGTCAGCAGACCTGCCTCTGCGAAAGACTGGTCCAGCCGGGCCGGCGATACTCCTCT
The DNA here is from genome assembly GCA_964036045.1 of Eutreptiella sp. 'Long Island Sound 2002'. Taxonomy (NCBI): domain Eukaryota; phylum Euglenozoa; class Euglenophyceae; order Eutreptiales; family Eutreptiaceae; genus Eutreptiella; species Eutreptiella sp. 'Long Island Sound 2002'. The sequence continues at coordinate 4,856,127 of OZ038398.1, read as the reverse complement.
CTGTCACTCAAGCGTTAAGCGCGTGGCCGCCGGGAACCGCAGTCCCGTGTTTGGGGTCATAGCCCGTCTCTGCCAACTCTCGTTCCTCTTCCCTGTTATCGGCCCCTGACGCAACAGGTGTGGCCTGACTAGTGAACCCCTGGTGCATACCAAATAAAAAACCTATTTTCTTACCAGAGAATCCCCCGGAACCTTACCAGACCCCCCCCCCCCCCAAACCAAAGGGCAGCTTGAAACCATGCCGCATGCCCTGTACCAGTGTGCTTTCACTGACAGGGAATTAAACCTCCACTGGAACACAAACCAGCGGAGTCCCTGACAACTCCCTTGGACTTCTGTGCTGTGTACGCCAATTGGAAGGCCAGAAATACAGCCAGGGCGTCGCCTGATGCCCGGCTCACTGATAACTATTTTTTCCGCCCATGGCGTGGCATCCTTTCGCCTTTCATGTCATCTGATTGTTACACTGTGCTGCTTTCTGACAATGTCTCCAAAATTATCGCCTCTTGTACACCCCAAGCTGAGGTCCCCAAACTGCCTCTGGAACCCCCCACACCACCGCCCAGCAGGCATGCCCTAAGGGTGGCCCACAGGCAGAAAAGAAAGGAAGAACGAGTGCTGGAATTGGAAACAATTTTGCATGATGCTGAAGACAGTGGCTTTCTGCTTGTTTTCACCGATGGATCTTCAGACACGATACACGGGGTCGGCAGATTGGGCGGCTATGGAGTGTACAGCGAAAATGGTGTCTCGCTTTCCGAACACATGCTCCTGGGCATGGAACAGACCAACAACAGGGCGGAGCTGATGGCTGCACTACGTGCCCTCCAGCTGCATCCAGTTGGCAAGATAGCTATGTGTTTTGACTCTGAATATCTCCCGGGGACATTCATTGTGCGCCAACGGCATTTTTCCCGGGTCTTTTCAACTTTTCATTGGATGTGCCCAAATATCGTTCCCTGGGTGGGGGGGGGGTTATATGTATACTTTTTGAAATCTGTGTGAAAAGGCCATTTCAGAAATGTATGGGTTGGGGGGGGGGGGAAGTGGCCATAATTTTGACCAAACAGCTGGACACTTGACAATACACGGGATGGAGCAATGCACAGGGGACCACGGTACAAAATAAGTAGTCTGGTGCCCCCTCTTTCTAGTGTACTTGTGCCATTGTGCATGTTTCACATTTTTCTCCAAATCAAGATCGATGCACGTGGCTAAGAACTCGTGCTGTGAAGCCTTCGTGGGGTGCGCTTTACGATCCCAAAATTGGCTTGCAAAAGAAGTTACCTCTGTGGTGGTCAAAATCTGGTGTTCTTTGTGGGTGCATGCAGGTTGCTGTGAACCAGCTAGACGAGGTTTCCCGGCCTGCTTGAGTGACCCGCACCCACTCTGCACCCCCAGGGCGAGCCTTTTTGCACACCAGAGGCTTTTGTGGTGCATCAGGGGAAGCAACAGCGCGTGTCGTGAATTTGTATGAAGACATGGTAGCCGCCTGTCGACAAAAAGAGGCAGTAGGAAGCACACGTGCCATTCAAAACTGACAAAAATCTCAAACATTCCGTCAGTACAGCATGCAGACCCATGGTGTTCTGAATAGCCTTTTTCAAGGGCTTTCCAAATATACCCCCCCCCCCCTACGGGACACAAAGTGGGCACAAATACGGCAACAATGACAACGACCAGCGAAAACCCACCAAGTTGGCGCAAAACGCGGTGGCGTTGAGAGATATGTTGTGCGGGGAGCAAAGGGGGTAGCGAGAACATGGAAAATCAAAGCGTGATCAAAGGGTGGGTGGGATCATGTGGACCGGTCAGCAATGTTCCATGTGGGAAATGCTACTGACAGAACTGCAGAGGAAAGGCCGGGAGATCATCTGGATCAAGGTGCCATCCCATGTCACCATCGAGGGCAATGACGAGGCGGATAGCCTGGCTGCGGTGGGACTGCATGCCCATCCAGTGCACCCTTTTCACCAAACCCCACGCAAAGAAGCCATGCTAACCAAGCCCCCCCCCCCCCAGCTCAAACGGGCCAGAAAGGATCCCTGTACCCTCTGGCTATGGACGTTTCTCAGAGAATCGACTCTTCTGTTGCCTCACCGGGTACTTTTCCATTCAGTTCTGAACATGCAAATGACATTTTTAGCACGTTGTGCTTGTATGATCTGCATGCTTCCCCATCAGAGAACGAATCAGATTTTGGAGGATCAGACACTTCATGCACGGCATTATGGGGAGCCAGTTCTGATGCTTTCATGACTTCAGCACGGATGTCAGTGATACCGGACTGCTCTAAAATGTCACCCTTTTTAGCATGACAAGTATCTGTTTTTTTTCATAGGATGTTCACTTTTCTCCGATTCTGAAACGATTCTTCCACCGGGGTAAGCACACGCTGCCCAGCGATTGCCCATCCATTGCCCCATGTGTTGGAGTTTGGGTAAGGCCCAAAGCACCGGGGAGGGCAGAGATTGGTAACCTAACCTACTCGCCCCTGCCGCCTCTCTGTGCATGATTTCTCTATCATTTGCAGGATTTCTTTATCTAATCCCAAAGGGTTTGGGGGTAGGGGTGTAATGGGATGTGCAGAAGTAAACAAGGGCGGGAAAAAAAAAACACCGATGGCAAAAATTCAGAAAAATTTGCAAAATTGTGCCAATTTTGTTTGAGAAACTTTTTGGTAAATTTCCCCAATGTTTTTGAAATATTTTGTACCATTTTTTTGTAAAATTTCTAAAAAAAAGTGTGCCGAAAAATGCTACCGTGACAACGCAATCGTAATACTACCGCAGCTTGTTGCCCTGCGCAATGTGATAGAATGCGTGCACTCCATCGGACTGCATAGTTTAGTATGTCTGATTTCTGTGTGTGTTTTGCTATGCAGTTCGTGGTAATACTCTTTCATGTGTAAGAACCCACCATTGATGGAGAAGGACATGCCCATGGTGTGAAAAAGCGCTGCACTGGATTCAAGTTGTGTTGGACCTTTGTCGGACACGACAAACGGTCACTGAACTCTTTTCTAAAAAATGAAATATATACCTTCTTTGACCACCTGACACCCCTATCTTTGCTGGCAATCTAAATTTGGTTATAGGGTGGTGATTTTTACCTATGATTAGCCTCAACTTGATGTCATCATGCTTAGGGTTGGAGGAGTCTACGCTTGTGCTCGATTGTGGAGCTCAATAAATGCTAGGTCTAGCAAGGTACTTTGTGTGATGACTCTGATAATATTGGGATTCCGCTCATTACTGCTGCAATGTGCTGCTTCATTATACCGCGGCGATGTATTACTTTTATACTGCAACATTTTCGACCATGTAGTAAAACTCTATTTTGAAATGTAGAGATGTTTTGCAAACTTTTGTGACACGGTTTGTGAAAACCGGTGAGCTTAATGCCGGCTAAACAATGTTTGGACTCTACTTTGATTAGTTTTGACATGAATACCAAGTTGGACAACAATATGCAGCTTACATTGGTCTAGTCAGGCACCAAATGATCCCCACATCCGCATACCTGTTGCTTGCTTCCCCTCTAGGTAGTCTGACATGGAAGACATCCAAACTACCATCTTGAGACCCTTTACAGCAAAATGTTACCTGACATTAATGCTGTCTAGAGATGATAAGTACATCCCAAGAATAGACAGGCAATTAGCATTGCATCATTCTACCATCTTCTTGTTGGCATAAGTGTATAATACGATACAACGTTGCTTTTATGGTAAAAAACCCTGTGACGCTAAGTAATAGGTTCAAGAAGCGGTGCTAAGTTGCAAACGTAGTTTGGAATAGGACTCGTTCGTCGATGCATGTTACTACTAGAACCTCCAAGCCCACGGTTTTGGCCTATGGACGTCATGTAAAGTTTCCCGGTTATACCGGGATGAAGAAGTGTTTGTACAATTCTAAGTGAATGTTAGACACTACCACTTTCACCTTGAGTGATGAGAGCAACTTATCGTGCATGCACCCTATACTTGATGGTATCTCCTATCTTTTGCTCAAGTTCCCAACTCAAAAGTCTCCGTACCCGCACCTTACGATGTAAATCTCATCATAAACACACCCTTTGGTTGGCTTTTTGCATTCAGCCACCGGATTCAAGGATTGCAAGCCAACAGTATCTGGGACACGACCATAAAAGCTTTGATCAACACCTCACCTTTGATTGTGGGGCCAAGGCTCCCTCGCGGTGCTCTTCCTACTGCACCAGGTGTGCTTATAGAGATATGAGCCCACTGACGTTTCCGCCCTTTGCGTAAAGGACCGCGCGGACTGACGAAATGAAAAACACGAAATGGCGTCAAAGGGATGTGCGCCTGGACAAAGATGACCATGCCAATTACGCGGGTCATAATACATTGACATCTTTTAAATACCTTCATCTCTATAAGCACACCACACTCGTTAAGCACCGTCATCCAGCCTCATTCCTTCCTTGAGTTGGCATATATCCGCCGTGTTCAAGTCAATGATGTGCGCCCCAGAAGGGTCAAACTTTTAATGAATCAAAGACTTCATAAAGTACCATAAAAAATATTTGCCACCTCAGATGGCATGATTGTGACCAATCTATCAAAGCAACGCGGCTATCTTTGCGGCATAGCTCCGTCACTCTACGATGGGATTCTACTACGTGATTTGTGAATTGTTTATCACAAACCTTGGCATATCATATCGCCATGTTGAAGCACCTATTGTACGCAAGTAATGTAAAAGAGCTGAAGGCGTAAGCGGACAATAGCTTTTTGTTCCAACACAGTTCTGTCGTACGTAGTGTACACATATAGCGTCCAACAGCATCTCAGCCACTCTGCCCTCCATTTCAAATCATATAGTTTTTGGTCTCAGCGTGGGGAGTTGGTGCACTAAAAGGAAGACATTATTTACTGAGCTGGGTTTACCCTGTCCAGGTTTTACACCACCTTTTAGGGTCCAAGGGTGAGCTACACGTTTTAGCAAGCAGCAGCAACAACAGCAAGCAGCAGCAGCAGCAAGCAGCAGGCGAGTAAAAAGTCCTTGCGACGACACCGTGGGTCAAAACCGGCATCCCAGTAGCTCAAAACAATCGGGGAGCAAAGGCGCACCACCGCAAGCATTTCGAGCCGTCTAGTCTGTTCTATGGCCGATTTAGTGTCCAAAAATGACCGGTTTTGGGCTGTTTTCGGCTGTTTTCAGGACGATCGTCCTGAAAGTTCAGAGCGATCTCCGCTACGCCAAGCAGGTATTTCCGATGAGGGCCGTTGTTCTTTCATGGCGATTGGGCTATCAAAGAATGGCAAACAGGTGTTCAATAAGGTGTGTACCACGCCGTGGTGCCACGCGGTGGTCCATTTTGAGGTGAAAATGAGGCGCTTTTGAGCCGTGTTTCAGGACAATGGTCGTAACCATGGAGGCACATCTCTAAAGCAAGCGGTCTTTCTTCAACGGTGATTTCCAATGCGTGACGCAAGACTAGGACGCAGCTCGGTCCTAGTTCGAGTCTTGATTACCGGGCTGGCTTTACCCTGTCGAGGTTTTATGACACCTTTTTAATAGTAAATTTAAATAATTTATTTATGCACCATGGAAGCTGGTCACTCCCGAAGATGCTATTTTAACTTTTAGAGAAAGGTATCTAAGGAAGGTCTGGTGACTGGGGTGAAGTCGTAACAAGGTAGCCGTACTGGAAGGTGTGGCTGGATCACCTCCTTTTATGAAGGGATTTTTGAAGCTTTGAAATATATTGGGCTTTGATAGCAAATAAGGTAATGATATTGTTGGGCTATTAGCTCAGCTGGTTAGAGCGCACCCCTGATAAGGGTGAGGTCGCTGGTTCAAGTCCAGCATGGCCCTGCGATAGATTTAAATTTAGAGTTTTATTTACCTGAGTTCTTTTTGGTCTTGTTGTTTTGGGGGTATAGCTCAGTTGGTAGAGCGCTGCCTTTGCAAGGCAGATGTCAGCGGTTCGAATCCGCTTATCTCCAGAACGTTGGTCTGAATTTTGAAGATTAGCGAAGGTGTAAAATTTTTGGAGCCTTATTGGGTTAAGTTTTTATTTTTTAATTTCCTAAAACTTTTTGGTTTTAAAAATAGAAGGGCTTATCATGGATACCTTGGCATTTAAATACGAAGAAGGGCGTTGTCATCGACGAAATGCTTCGGGGAGTTGAAAACAAATTTTGATCCGGAGATTCCCGAATGGGGAAACCCTTTAAACTTTTCGCTGAATTCATATGCGAAAGAGAGATTACTCGGTGAACTGAAACATCTTAGTAGCCGGAGGAAAAGAAAGCAAAAGCGATTCTCTTAGTAGAGGCGAGCGAAACGAGAGTAGTCTAAACTCTCCTTATTTTGTGAGGGTGTTGTGGGACAGTTGATAAACCTTCCTAGTTAGATGAAATTATTGAAAGTAATACCTTAGAAGGTGATAGTCCTGTAATTTAAAACAAAAGAGGTTTGCTGTATCCCGAGTAGCATAGAGCACGTGGAATTCTATGTGAATCAACGAGGACCACCTCGTAAGACTAAATATTTTTAAATGACCGATAGTGAACTAGTACCGTGAGGGAAAGGTGAAAAGAACCTCTTTAGGGGAGTGAAATAGAACATGAAATGATAAGCTTACAAGCAGTAGGAGGTTTATTTAAGGACTGACTGCGTGCCTGTTGAAGAATGTGCCGGCGACTTATAGGTAATGGCTAATTTTGATTAAGATTATTAAATCGAAGTCAAAGCGAAAGCGAGTTTGAATAGAGCGAAAGTCCTTATCTATGGACCCGAACCCGGGTGATCTAATTATGACCAGGTTGAAGCTTAGGTAAAACTAAGTGGAGGACCGAACCCACCGATGTTGAAAAATCGGGGGATGAGTTGTGATTAGTGGAGAAATTCCAGTCGTTTATTTAATTTAATAATTAAATTAATAAACGGCGTTTAGCCTGTCGAGGTTTTACACCACCTTTTAGGGTCCAAGGCTGAGCTACACGTTTTAGCAAGCAACAGCAAGCAGCAGCAGCAGCAGCAGCAGCAGCAGCGGGCGCTCCAAAAGTCCTTGCAACCACATCCAAGTATCTCAAAACGACCGGGGAGCACAGGCGCATCACCACAAACAGGTGTCTTTGCATTTCGAGCCGTCTAGCCCGTTCTACGGCCGATTTAGTGTCCAAAAATGGCCGTTTTTAGGCTGTTTTCGGCTGTTTTCAGGACGATCGTCTTGAAATTTCAGGACGATCGCCGCTACGCCAAGCAGGTGTTTCCGATGAGGGCGGTCGTTCTTTCATGGCGACTGGGCTGTCATAGAATGGCAAATGGGTGTTCAATAAGGCTTGTACCACGCCATGGTGCCACGCGGTGGTCCATTTTGAGGTAAAAAAGAGCCGTTATTCAGCCGTGTTTCAGGACAATCGTCGTAACCATGGAGGCACATCTCTAAAGCAAGCGGTCTTTCTTCAACGGTGATTTCCAATGCCTTACGCAAGACTAGGACCCAGCTCGGTCCTAGTTCGAGTCTTGATAGGGTCCAAGGATCAGCTATAGTTTTAGCAAGCAACAGCAAGCAGCAGCAGCAGCAGCAGCAGCAGCAAGCGGGCGGTCAAAATGTCCTTGTGACCAAACCGCGGCTCAAAACCGGCATCCAAGTAGCTCAAAACGACCAGGGAGCAAAGGCACATCGCCACAAACAGGTTTCGTGCCGTTTCGAGCCGTGTAGCCCTGTCCTATGGCCGATTTAGTGTCCAAAAATGGCCATTTTTAGAAAAGTTTATAGTGGTTTCAGCACTGTGTTTTTGCTTCTCCTGCTGCTTGCTGTTGGTGTAGGGTTTCCTGCTGCTTGTTTTGGAAGATGAAAACCTTTTGTTTGCAGAAATATAGTCAATCCAGGATAACCCAAGCCAGAGGTGTGCAAGGAGAAGAGAATTCAGGATCAAAGCATGAAGGGCTGCAGTGTAAACAGTGAAAGATGAAAGGATATTCACAGAAACTGCAACTCAGGTCAAATCGGAATGCATATTCACAAAGATAGCTGAAATGTTTTGGAAAAGAGTTGGAAAACTGCCCCATGGTCACTCTATCTCCATAGTGCCATCTCAGGAGATGTGCACTCTTTGTTTTGGGTCCCATATGTGCTGAGGTGGCAGGGCATGTGGCGATGAGGTCACTGCCATGTCACATGGGATCTTCCTACTTAGCTAGGCTGACCAGGAATTGAACCCAGGACCTCTCAAAAAGAGGTGCCCAGCCCCCTAGGGTGCATACCACTAGGATAGCTAAGAATTCATGGAAAAACATAGATAAATTCATAGGCTCTGCTTTGGATATGTCAGTTCTCAGTCAACTCAGGAAAAGATGATTTGCCTCACATTGAAAGGGGATTAAGGGGTCCACTCCATATCCTGCTTGGGTGTTTGGTTCCATAGGTCAAAATGTGTTATCACCAGTTTTGGTGGGACCAATACTAAGATAGAAATGCCTGGATGCTCAGTGCATCTCTAATACAACTAGAGTATGCCTCAAAGCAATGGAAAAGCACTTTTTCGTACTCCCCCCTTGTGCTGTGGTGGCCACCACTGTCGCATTTTAAGAAAAAAGGGATTTTTTCTTCGCCTTTCCTTGGTTTCCACATCTATTTTAAAATACCTATAGTTTCCCTCACACAGAAAAATGGGCGCTCACCATGGCTGGCGGTCTTTTGCTGCTCTGTTTGTAACATTTTCTACAGAAGACTCAGCGCTCATGGCGCTGCTGGGGCTCCTGTGGCTTGGTTGGGTTAGTTTGGGAGCATGCCAAAACATGAGCATGTGCATCCCTCCCTCCAAGACGCAGCGCGACACAAACCCAACGCAAGACACAATATACACACTCGCATGGGTTCTCGTAAACCTGCTGGCGACCTGTGACCTGTCTTAGGGCGAAGGGAGTCGTAAAAAAATTAAATTGCCCCTTGGTGGGGTCTTGGGTTCTGCTCAGTCTCTCCAAGCTGCTGCGTTTCGGCCCGAACACGTACTACTCAGCGAGGCTGCGCGTGGGTATCTGCAGAGGCAGGAATGGGAGAATTATCGACGAATCCACACAAAAACGAAGCGACGACACCAAAATCCGTCAAATGACGGCCTAGAATTTTTCTAAGACGACACACCTGAGCAGAATCCAATTGTGCATCAGAAGCACATTTTTATAAAAATTATAGTCATCTCTAGATTTTTTAAATCCAGAAATTCAGGAGCGGCTCCTAGCGAAGCGCCGGAAAATGGAGAAATAATGGAATTATAAACGTATGTCTCACGTAGTCTTGAAAATGACGAGACACACATTAATAAATAAACATACAGATTCCACCCACACTAATAGAAGTATCGAAAATTCAAGAATTCGAAAACCAAAGAAAAAGACCTCAATGAATCAGGTATAAACTACAGGTATGAAGTCTCGTATGCCGCATACACATTGCTCGTCTCGTGTCTCCGTGAACGAGTCTTGTAGCAGCGCTAACAACGATAGGACGCGATAGAGGGATTGATTAGAAAGATTGCAGATGATTAGAGGTCAGATCAGGGTGATTAGACATACACACAAGTGCATAGCAACGTTCTTCGCGTGCGCCCCTCACTTGCCCTCTCTCTCCAGCGGTAGGTAAGGTGAGTAAGCCCAGGCGGGGCCACCCCCTGGTGGAGTTCGTGATTACGGTTCAGATGGGCAGGTGTGCCCACGATACAAGTGCATGCTCGCGCATTCACACACGCATTAAAGGGTAGGCCACGCGAAGTGCGCACGGTAAACCTTGTTTAGGCTACCCAGGGGCTCCTCGGTACGTTCTTTAAGAGAACCTGAGGAGTCCCTTAACGCTTGCTTGCTTGACAGGGGTAGCTGGTCCTCCAGCGTGTTTGCGGACAGTGTATTATAGGTCACTCTGAGAAGCGTATAATACGTGGAGAGTGGCCTGGTTCCTCCGCCGCAAACGCCCCTTCATTTGCCTTTGCTTTACAGGTGGGCAGGTAGGGTGATTGGCGCAGCAGCATACCATTTTTTTATTGCCCTGCTAAACAAGGGCGCAGATCACACAAACAAGTAACTCCCCTCTGCCTGTGGCAGAGCAGGGAGTCCGACTCCATCGACATCTGCGCCGTGCACGCAAGAGCACCTCTTCCCTCCAAGCCCTAGCAGGGGAAACGCGTTGTGGCGTCCCCTGTTAGGCCACAGTTGCTTAGCAGCGCTGTGTTCTCTTGTCATTTCACAGGAGGGTGTAAGTGCGGCTAGCCCCATCTGCTCAGATTTTCAGACATTCTGCCCAGATTGGCTACATTTTGGTCATTTTCTTTGCTTCGGCGGAATTGCCGCCTCGCAGCTCAGTCACAGGATATTTCCTATATATTTCTGATATGCCGGATTTGATTCCGCGGTCCATTTCCCGTAAATCCGCCGCGTTCCGCTATTTTAGCTGGAATCGCCATTTGCCGCTGACGCGCGCTCGCGGGCCAGATCGGCCAAACCTTTTTACATAAATGGAATATTTAAATCTTTTCAGACAGTTTTGGACACTCAGATGTATTTAGAATAATTCCCCTCAATTTTCTTCATAGACTGGGATTTTCTGCCGGATAACAATCAGCATGGACCTTGCTTCTGTTGTCGCGCTCTCGCCTCTGTTGGTGTCCGAGTATCCGGTTCTACCCCCAATAACAACATCCAGGGAGACTCCTCGCGTGCCTGCCCCACTGGTCTTGCCGGCCCCGAGCCCTCCGGCACCCACAACGACCCAGGGCAGCACTTTCATGGTAGCAGAGGCTACCTGAATGTTGTTCCTTTGGTGTCCCAACCACAGCTAGCTCCCCAGTACGGCCCCGTAGACTCCGCCACCTCCGGAGACGTAACGATTACGCTGCCGTGGTGCTGTGCGAACGAGGCCTTGAGAGGACTGCCTTGCGCAAGCCCAAATTGCCCAAGAAGGGCACAAATCAGCAGCTGTGGAGGCCCAGATTACAATCAAGATCCCAGTCGAAATTGGCCATCAAGCAGCTGGAATCTCCCAGCCTACGCTAATGGCAACGCTCCGGTGGAACTTACGGACCTGGCAGGTACTAATACTCCTTACCAATGTCCACATTTTGAGACCATCGACGCCGACATTGACGACATTGAGATGGGTGGTCCAGGTGAGGTACCTACCTACAATCGACCAGCCTCATGGGCACAATGGGACAACCATTTGTCTTCGGAAGTGACCCGTAACCTTGAGGCGCTTGAGGCCCTTTGTCTATTAGCCACGTCTAAGCTGATAGGTCAAGAAAGAATCGCCTCTGATTTTTTATTTGAATATTTTTTCCTCCTTCAAGAAGAAATCAATACCAGGATGTGGTGGTGTTCTCAAGAAGATGAATCTTTTGCCATTTTTTCGCAGATCTGGGAGGCAAGTCCCTTCCCGAAGGAGAAGACCAAGGCACCTGTTGCCGGGCCCTCCGCCCCTCATCCCTCTGTTTCCATCCGCGACGATCTAGCCGCCGCGGTTGAGGAAGGAATTTTAGAGGCAGCCAGGCAGGCAAGCCTGGAAATTAGGACTGAAGGAGCTCCCCAAGTGGACTCCTGGCTGCGAACCACTGAGATTAGCGGTCCGACAGCCTGCTCAGGTCCTTCAGGGCACGGTATGTACTGTCCTGCCGACTGCTCTTGCAGATTACAGCGAGATACTGAGCTCCAATTGCTCAAAGATCAAATGCAACTCATCATTCAGACGCTGGGAATTAAAGATCTTTTCAAGACCCACATGAGGTCTGAGGGCGCATCATCGGTGGAACAAACAACAGAACCGTCGGAGGAGGCGACAGAAATTTTTTCGATTGCTCCTTCGGTGGACTCTAAGACCACCGACGCAAGGATCAGCAGGACTAAGCTAAAGGAAAGGGTTACAATCTCTCGATCTCAGAGTAGATCGGCGAAGGCTAGGACTGAGGTTCAGAATGCCAAACGAACTGCCTCCCGTACTACCCTTCCTGCTGTTGATTCCAATGCAATAGCCCAGATGTTGCTCGCCCAGACCCTCGCCGGAGCTGGTGTGGCTAATGATGCCGCCAAGGTGTCTGCCATTACGGCCGGTGTTGGGCTGGATTCACTCCTAAATCCTACTTCATTGCGACTTCGTCAGGTTGCCAAGCAACCAAAGTATAATGGGAACCCCAGACGTTGGCCTCAGTTCCAACGGGAATTTAAACTGTGGGTTAAGACTCAAAAACTCCAGGATGATCAGTTCCTGATGGCGCTCCTGGACTGCCTTGAGGGAGCGCCGGCCAACACTTGGCTCAGGACCTGGAGTGATCGTGAGGATTCAAGTTCCCCCCTTACCTTTGATGAGGTGTGGGAACAGTTGGAGGTACGTGGATCCCGGCTGCCAGAGGACCATTACCACCAGATGTTGAAGAATTTTCCTTCGTTCTCGCGATTAATCTTGCACGAAGTGCAAGACAAGAGACAGCGCTTCTGGAATCTCGTAGAAGAATCTGAACATTCAGGCGAAAAATTTTCCAGTGCCGAGCTGAAAAATCTGATTTTTGACAAGATCCCCTCAGAAACCGCCGCCACCCTTCGGAATAGACAGTCCGAAGAAAAGGTCAAGACCTGGTGGGCGGAAGTCGATGGCTTCGACGCCTCGGCCAACAGGTTTACCGTCAGGGAGGCACTTCAAAAGTGCTCCCCCACGTCGTTTACCAAGGTGAAATTCACTGAAAACACGTGGAAAATCAAGTTTAATGAACACGAGGATCGGGACTTGTTTGTCCAAGTCCTCAATAGGGGAGTAAGTTTCCACGGCCATCGCCTGAAGGCCAGGAACTGGGTGTTTTCGTTCACTCCGCAGGAACTGTGGGAAGAGGTTGAGCGGCTCGCTGACGCCGCCAATCAAAATTTCCATGAGGGTCTTGGGGGAAACAAGAATACCCAGCAAAACACCCAAAATGGGGCCCAAAAGGGCAACAAAAAGGTGAATGACACCCGGAATGTTCAGGATCATTGTAGCATCTGCCTTCTTCTAGGTTCCACGAACCGAGCTAAGACGCATTCTACTGCTAATCACCGATGGTCTGCTTACGATCACAAGGTGATTGGTGAAAATGTCAGTAATTCGCAGAATTCAGACAGGAATGACAGACAGGTGCATGGTGCCAAGGGGGGAAAGGGTAATCCGACCCCCTCCGGTGGAAACAAAAATACCGGAGGCCCTGGCGGGTCCCAAGGCAAGGGAAATCGGACTCCATCCGGTTCCGGTGGGCAGCCAAACGGTCAGACAAGTCCCAATGGCAACGCCGGAGGCGGAAATCGAAATCCAGGCCAAACCCCTCAATCCGGTACAAACAAAGGAAATGCTCCAGGATCACAGGGTAAGGGTAAGGGAAATCCTTCAGGAACCCTTTTCTCTGGTAAGGGCAGAGGGCGTGGCGACGGTGGTGGTCCATCATCCGGCGGCCGTGGCCGTGGACGTGGAAAGGGCAATCATCGTGTGGATCAGGTCTCAGGTGCAGATCAGGTGTCCGATGCGGATCGAGATTATGTCGAAAATGCCCTGAATCCAGCAGATGATCCGTTCCAAGAGGAGTGGATCGACGAATCAGGCTGTGTTCACAATGTTAACGCAGCCGCTGGAGGTCAGAACGCCTAGGGGAGCCACGAAAATCGCCCCTCCCCAGGCGATTTCACGCATGATCCCCAAATTCCTGATCGACCATTACTTGATGTAGGGTCGCTTGTCTCCTCTCCCCTGGATCCGGCAGCGGATCCTTCTGTTGTAGTGGACGAGGTTGGTGTACAGTCCAAGCACAGGGCTCGTCAGTTTGTCACAAAGCTGTGGGTCTCTGATTGCAAGGGAAATTTCCACCTCGCCACTTGTTTGTGTGACAATGGATCAGAGGTAAATCTCCAATCCAATTCATTCTTACCCGACGACTGCGTGTTTGAATCGCCTCATCCTGTTACCCTCGAGGGAGTTTCTGGACATTCACTCGCAGGTGGGCAACGCGGTTGTTATATATCAACTCATTTGGTCGCTCAAGACCTTTGGGAAGAGCAAAATGTGGAAGAAGTTGTCCTTAAGGATGACTACTTCTATCGTGCCGACATAAAGTATGACCTTTATTTGGGCCATCCTTGGCTTCGCAAGAACAGGGTAGCGCCCGTAGGTCATCGTCGTTGTTTTTTGCTGGAGTCAGGTCCCTTGGAGCGTCCTGAATTTCGTTTTTTGCACGCAGGGTTTAAAAGTGCAGAAGAATTTTTGAAGCAAAAAGTGACACCAAAATTTGGTGAAGATGTCACCATTGCAGAGGTGAATGGGAGTGCAGATTACTCTCAAGAGTTAGAATGTCTTCGTAGGGACTCCCAGCCACGACGCCCTTCGCGCTGGCACTCTTCATCCTACAGAGTTGTCGACAAATGGCGCGATGCAATTTGTGAATATTTTCAGGAACATCATTCCTTTTGGCCACAGTATGATGCCTTTGCTAACCGTATGAACAAGCGCTTTGACAAGCACTTTAGCGACGCTTGGACCCATAAATGGGACAAGAAGTTGTGGATTAATCCTCCGTTTCACTTAATCCAGCAGGTCATCCACAAAATCAAGCAAGATAAAACCCAGGCAATTTTAGTTGTGCCCTTGTGGGACGACAAGCCTTGGTTTCAGGAATTACAAGACATTTGTGTAGATTACATCGAACTTCCCAGGAAGATTAAGCTGTATGCCAGGGACGACACAGGTCCCCTGCCACAGCGGTCCTGGAGTTCGCTTGCATTCCTGGTGGATGGAAAGCTTTCTGACTCTAATTCTGCTGATTCTAGTACAGATTCTTGTGTTGGGTCTGAATCTGAGGTTGAGCGTGGTACTGATGATGAATCTATTTTTTCTGATTTTTGTCCGTCAGATACCCAAGGTGATTCAACGTCCAATGGATCCGCCTTGTCTCCCTCTTCCCCAATACGGTCGACATCGAAAAGAATCTTCAGTGCACGGGCGAGGAAAAATCTCCAATCACGCCGCAAATTCAGAGTTTTTTATGAAAAACCCCCTGTGGAAGCTTTCATGGATCCTTTCGAGGAGCTGGATCACGAAGAGAATCTCTGGGATTTCGACACACGACCCACCTATCTTCAAGAGGCAGTTGATACGGACCTGTTTAGGGACATCCGTAAGAAGATTCTTCCTGCCAAAGCCGAAGAAGTCGCCAAAGTTCTTTCGAGAGTAATTCCTGGCGACCAGGTGGACACCGAATTGTGTTCCAAGTCAAGAGAAAAGATTTTTGAGGAACGGAAGGACACAACCCTTTCAGGAAAGTTGATCAAAGACCCCCCTGTCCGTGGACAGTTCGGTGAAGCCTTCATCGAGCTTCGTGAAGGGTACAAGGCAAAAAAACAGCGCCCTTATGAAAATCATGGACATAAACATGAGATCCTCAGAAAAATCATCGAGAGAAATCTCAGGGAATTTGGTTGGCTTGAGGGTTGTATGACCAGCGAATGGTGCTGTTCACCCTTCACAGTCCCGAAGCCACCGCCTGCAGACCAGAACACCATTGATGGTTGGCGAATGGTTGTTGATTTTCGCAATCTCAACGCCGAAACCAAGGCGGATTCGCACCCCCTGCCCCTCATTGAGGAGGAAATCGCCAAGAGGGCGAGAGGTCGTTTGTTTTCTGTGCTGGATCTCCGTCACGGCTTTCACCAAATGCCGTTGAGGAAGGACAGCAGACCTCTTACCTGTATGTGCACGCCATGTGGCCCAGTCCAATGGACGGTCATGCCCATGGGGCTGAAGAACGCCCCCTCATTTTTTCAAAGAATGATGGAGGATGTGCTGTTCACAACCCATCCTGAGCTTCATGCCTTTGTGAGTGTGTACATAGATGACATAATCATCGCGACGGAGGGGGAGGGACTGACCGAAGCCGAGCTGGTGGCCCTACATGAGAAGCAGCTGAACCATGTTTTGGACATTCTTGACGCCAATCAGCTGATTTGTGGGCCAAAGAAGGGAAAATTATTTTTAAAATCAGTCGAATTTTGTGGTTCTCTCCTAGAGAATGGCACCCGACGACCCAGTCCAGGGAAGCTCGTCGCTATTCAGAAGTGGAAGCGCCCTGAGACGATCACGGAGTTGAGAGGATTCCTGGGTTGTTGCAATTTTTATCACACTTTTGTGCCGAATTATGCCAAATTTGCTGCCCCCCTCACTGAATTATTGAAGGTAGGGAGAGATGCGGGCAAGGCAGGTTCAAAGGTTCGTGTCAAGTGGACTGACGAGTGCGAGGAGGCCTTCCATCACTTGAAGGCGGCCCTCTGTGAAGTCGCCACGTTGCATGTGCCCCAATTCGACCGACCCTTCTACATTAGAACCGACGCATCTAGGTACGCGATCGGAGCTGTCCTTGAACAGGTTGATGAAGCCACCGGCGATCACTACCCTCTTGCATTTTGGTCTCGGAAGCTAGCCCCACGCCAAATGCAATGGTCGCCGCGTGAGCAAGAGACATACGCCATAATTTGCGCTCTAAAAAAGTACCAATCGTGGGTTGGCACCAATCGAGTCGAGGTCCTGACGGATCATCGATCTCTGGAGTATTGGGCCACTGAACACATTGATACTGTCGCGAGCCCAGCTGGTCGACGGGCCAGATGGCACGAATTTCTCTCTTTGTTTGACCTCCATGTGTCGTATTTGCCTGGTAAACATAACACGGTAGCGGATGCTCTGAGCCGATGGGCTTACCCCGCCTCAGAGGGGCTGCAAAGTACCAACATCCATGGTACGGAGCAGGACCGCCATGTAATCATCGAATGGGATCAGGAAGAAAAGAAACTCATTCGACGTGTATGCATGCAGTGCGCTGTTAAACAGCACGCATTGCCGTGTCACGACATCACGGCCATCTCAGATTCGGCGCATGCCCATGAGATCTGCACCAAAACGCTGAAAGTCGTGGAAAAAGTCACCGATCCCTCCTCAGGGAGTGTGAAACGGTTTGACTACACCCGACAAGTAAGTCGATTTAGGTTGATCCAAGGCATTAAGCGTCGAGATCCGGCCAAAACTCCACCCCTGCCGAAGGATTCCCTGATCATCCGTGACTGGACGTCCGATTACCTGCAGGATCCCATGTTTAAAGAGGTCTTTGGAAATCTCAAATCCAAAGATGCTCACAGGGATGGGATTTTTGCTGAGTACTCGTTGGATGGGGGGAAGCTGTGCATGGAGGGTAAATTGTGTGTGCCAGACGCCCTAGCCCCCCGAGTGTTAAACTGGTGGCACAAATGGGAGTCCCCCCACGCACATGGCCGACGACTGTGGTCGATGATTAAGCATAGGTTGTTTGGATCGAGGCTCTACACTCATTGCATGAAAGTAGCCGCCGGATGTGCCCAATGTGCTGTCTCAACGCCCCCCAGCGCGAAGAAGCACGGCCATCTGAGGCCTCATCCTATTCCGGAGCGTCTCTTTAACAGAGTCACCAGTGATTTTTTCTATCTCGGTGAACTCGATGACGAAGAGTGCCATTGGACGAATAAAAAAGTCAATGGTGTGCTCCTTATTCAGTGCCGTCATTCCGGCTACATTCAAGTGTTGCCTTGCAACATTGAGTCGATGACTGGCAAGGCTGCCGCCAAATGGTGCGCGCAGACCTGGATGGGAGGTTGGGACGTCCCATCCGAGGTGGTGACGGATTCAGGCAAAGAGTACACCTCCGAATGGTGGAGAGAATTATGTGCTCGCCTTGGAATCCACCACCTACGATGTGAAATCCACTCGCATCGAGCGCTGCCTGGCGAAAGAGCCGGCCGCTCAATTATTAATATGCTTCGTAAGGAGCTCGCAAGTGAAAAGGATTTCCATTGGATGGAAGTTCTCTTCGCATTGCTTCGCCGTTACCACAACACGCCTTTGTATCATGGCCTTTCTCCAAATGAAATTGTCTTTGGACGAAAGAAGTGTTGGTGGAACATGCCGTTGAATAATCCTCGCCCCTGTAAGGATGCTTCGCTGTTTTTGGACGAAGTCCAACGAGCAGATAAATCTGTGTCGAAATTAATCGAGAAGCATCAAGCTGACTGGCTTTGGGTCCAAAATCAAGGCCGAAAAAACCCCCACAATTTTGAAGTCGATGATCGAGTTTGGCTTCGAAAATCCGAAACCACCCTGGACGGAGATGACAAGCTTCTTCCCTTGTGGGAGGGGCCATTCGCTGTTACAGCGCGTCTTGGTGAGAACAGGTGGAGGATTCGTGTGGATGTCAGCAGGGAAATTGACGTTTCGGGCGATCGCCTCAAGAGAGAGATCCCCTCCCCCAAGGATCGGGTTAAACCCCTTTTTTGGACTGCAAAACACTTGTCCGATCGGGTCATCGAAGGGGGAAAGTACGAACTCAAGAGGATTGTTGAAGCAAGACGTGACGCCAAGGGCGAATGGGAATTTCTGTGTGAGTGGAGGGGCTTTGATTCCAGTCACAACAACTGGGAACCAGCCCAATCCTTTGTCCATGGGTACACCAAGGGGTTCATCGACTTCCTCAAGAAGCACCCCGAAATTGGAGTACTCCTGACAGATTGTTTGTCGAAACCAGACAGACAAGTGGAGAGCGACGGAAAACGACCTGTGGTGAATCGAGATCCAGCCTTTTACGGCCCTCAGCAGCCACATTCCAGGGCTGATCCGTCGATCCCCCCTCCTGTGGTCAGGCCAGCCCAGGAACCAAATGAGGACCAAGCTTCAAGTTCGGCCGCTGATTTGCAGCGCCCAAGCCGTACCAGGGCCAGGCCAGACAGGTTGGTGGTCACATGTATTCGTGCTTGGCCGAATTGAGGAAGCTATCCTACCACATTCTGCTCAATCCACTGTTCATTCTTTCTGTTTATGTCATGATGTGGAGAACTGCGAATGTTTGATAATTTGACGTCAATCAACTTTTCTTTGGTCTCCGTTCGGCAGACAAGGCGTAGATACGCTGACGGAGTGTGCTGCCGTTTTCAGAAAAAACCAAACTCAGGCTTAATTCAGGCAGATTCGGGGTAATCTTGTCTCTGTTGGTCTGTGCATCTTTGGAATTTGGCTACTCGTGCAGATGGAAGCAAATGTACATAATCAAAACGCTGGCCAGCGACATTCACCCCTACAGGTAACCCCTGTAGTACTGGCTGCACCAGATGCGACGCCAGGAACTCAGATCTTACCTTCATTTGCTGTGATGCTGACGCCAAAGTCCAGATTCAGATCCAGGATCCTCAAATTTGCCTTGAATTTCTCAGGTTTGTCCATCATTCTGCCACTGTTGTGCAAAACCCAGACGTCAATTGTTCAGACAATCTTCATCTAGGAGCTTTAGGGACTTCTAACAGTCACCTCTGAAGTCCGTAAGCTTCGTTGTATTTTTGGCACACGCCAATGTGAGCTCAATCCGACCTGAAACTGTCGAAAATGGTGAATTCAAGTGTCTTGTGGGACTCCATCGAAAGATTGGCCTTGTTCAAGTCGATTGACACCGCCGCCACTGTAAATTCGGTGTCTCTCAGTTATATACTGTCAGTAAAGCGCCTTCAGTGAACCTTCGGCGCGTTACATGCCAAGGATCCAGGGCCAGCATGTCCCATCATGATGCATCATCACATGATCCACATTTTGATAGAATCTGTTTGATGCTCGCGAACCAACGTGCCGGAAAGCACAATTGAGCTGAATAGACGACAATATATATTAACTTTAGTCTAAACGAAGGTGTTGGTAGTTTCAGTTGTACACATTCCGCTTCATTTCACCTACATCTTAGGGAAATTGCTGACATTAGGACGATTTAGATTGATTTCCTTGTCATCTCCTCTCATTCCTCGAAGATCTGTTTAGATCTAAGTGCACAGAAAAGCATCTCTACCTTCAATGGTGCACTTAGGGTCTGTAGACTACATTTGTATTTGTTTTACCGCTCTGTGACTGTTTAATCTCCTTCATCTTTGCTCCTAATGAATGCTGAATCTTGTGATCATCCACCAGATGCGCCAAATCTGACGCACATGCTGCACTTTTCAGAACGAGAAAAGCGGGATTAACACGATGTAGAGTTCGGCGAGGACACCGTAGCGTGCCCGCGACAGCGAAACTGTGCCAGAGCGCTGAGATGTCACTCCATTTCTTGATCCCCCCACTCAATCCATCAATAATCTACCTCATTCTCAACCAATGCATGGTTTGGTATCGATTCTCGATACGTTTACATGCTTTTTAGCCCTTGACTTAATGTTTTACTGCACGGAGGACTGTTCGTCACTTCTCATTCTGTCTCATTTCAGGTTCATCCAGCCTGATTCAGTGCCAATTCAGCCCAAATCAGGTCAGATCAAGCAGATTTCGCCCCATCGAGGCTACATTCCTATGTTTTTCTGGGACTTATCCGCACTACGTTCTTCGTTGACGTAGCGACACACCCCAGTGTGTTTTTGGAGGGGGAGTGTAAGTGCGGCTAGCCCCATCTGCTCAGATTTTCAGACATTCTGCCCAGATTGGCTACATTTTGGTCATTTTCTTTGCTTCGGCGGAATTGCCGCCTCGCAGCTCAGTCACAGGATATTTCCTATATATTTCTGATATGCCGGATTTGATTCCGCGGTCCATTTCCCGTAAATCCGCCGCGTTCCGCTATTTTAGCTGGAATCGCCATTTGCCGCTGACGCGCGCTCGCGGGCCAGATCGGCCAAACCTTTTTACATAAATGGATTATTTAAATCTTTTCAGACAGTTTTGGACACTCAGATGTATTTAGAATAATTCCCCTCAATTTTCTTCATAGACTGGGATTTTCTGCCGGATAACAATCAGCATGGACCTTGCTTCTGTTGTCGCTGCTCTCGCCTCTGTTGGTGTCCGAGTATCCGGTTCTACCCCCAATAACAACATCCAGGGAGACTCCTCGCGTGCCTGCCCCACTGGTCTTGCCGGCCCCGAGCCCTCCGGCACCCACAACGACCCAGGGCAGCACTTTCAGAGGGTTGCTAGGACCCATGAGACCTTTGCCTTCGCAACGCCCAGTAGAGTGTGTGTGTAGGAGTGGTAGTCCTGCGTGGGGGCTTGAGCCAGTTGCACAGTGCTCGCCCACCAGGATGGTGCCACTGTAGGGTGTGTAGGACCTGTAGTGCGTGTGTCAATGTTTCACCCGTTTCCTGCAATTTTAGCAGGGTTGGTGGGCGGTGGCAGTGGTTAGGTCAGTGTTTTGGCCACTTAGCAAAACAGCGTTTTCATGCCTTCATAGCTTTTGGCCACCCCTCCCTGTAGTAGACAGATAGGTAGGGAAAACAATACCTGGACTAGTACGCTGGGTATTCCCCAAAGGTTTTGCGCCAGCACAGAAATTGGGCGCTTAGGGAAGGGGAGACCCGAAGCGTACCCCGTGGCATCAATAAGCCAACCCTCCAGGTTTAGCAAGCGTGCAGACTTGGGTATAATTAGGACACCACTTCTGCGGCTTGCTCTCAGGACCTTAGGAATAGCACACTCACACATACGCTTTGGCAGGTAAGGGTAAGGTTCAGTCCCTAGCTTTAGTCTTGGAGGCAAGCGCCTCAGCGAGCCTCAGCAACTCACCAAGGTTGTTTTGGGACAAGTAGTCAACCAGAACTGAGTTTAGGCGTCCCTCAGGTAGAACAAATGCAGAGAAGGGCTCCCAGGTGGCCTCTTCGACTCCAAACCCTTCCCAGAGGGCGAGGAAGCGCCAACCCTGGCGATAGCGGTGGCGTAGGACAGACTTCACCAGGTAGAAGCCCTCCTTAGCCATCTCCTCGGCGTTCATGTCGGGGAGTTCACCTTCAACTTCCATAGGGCTGGCAGCCCCTTGTAGGTCCAGAGCGGCGATTTCCTCGTCGTTCAGCTCCCACTCCTCCCCACAGAGGTCTTCAGGATCATAGTAGCGCTTCAGGTGTTGAGCAGCGCACACCAGGGTCCCCCCTAGACGGGGAGAACACCGCACGGTGATACGGTGTCCATCCACTGATAGAATCTTGTACGGCCCGAAGTATGGGTCATCGCTGGTAGAGCGTGGCCAGGCGGGTAGTCGACTGTGGTGCACCAGCACCCAGTCCCCCTCTTGGTAGGTGGCCGGTACTCGGTGCTGGTTCTTCTTTTTCCACTGACGCTCCCTCACTCTCTGGAGCATTGCCTTGGCCTTGTCCACTTTCGCTTGTTGCTCTTGGACCCATTCACCCACAGGAGAATGGGTATCCTCTGGATAGGGGGCATGTAGGAACCATGCCGGGCGCCCTAGGAATAGCTCATGGGGCGAGTAGCCAGTAGCTGAACTCTCTTGGGAGTTCATCATCAAGGATATGACGGGGAGCAGTCTCACCCAGTCTCTGGTGCGTTCAGCTTTGCACCATATCCGTACATTCTCCTTCAGGACACGGATCTGTCGCTCACATAGGGGGTTGCTCGTGTGAGAGTAGGGAATCCCCGTAGACACCTGGACATTGAGGGATCTCAGGACCCTCTTGTACCAGCCAGTATCTGAGCGTACTCGTACGTCCTCATCGGAGTTGATCTCCTTGGGCGCCCCATAGACACAAAACCACTCCTCCAGGAGTATCTTGATAGTCTCCTCCCCGGTAATGTGCTTGGTACATGGGAACACCCTGGTAAACCTGGTCAACCCACAGGTTACCACGAGGGCGAAGTCATAGCCCCCGAACTTCGGCATCTCCGTGTAGTCCACGTATAGAACACTGTTGGCAGAGTGAGGGATGGGCAAGGTCGAGTAGAGACCTCTGTCCCTGATATCCCCTGGTTTACAGGACCTGCACGGGCACTTGTCCACGATAGGCTGGAGGGTTTTCCGCAGTTGGTCGTCAGTCCACGTAGTGTGGAACCACTGCTTGAACAGCCTCAGGGTGCGGTCAGCACCCACATGACCGCTGGACTCATGGGTCCACTTCAGCAACGCTGGGACACTGTCACTAGGCACCACGATACGGTCCTCGTGCCAGAGGTAGCTCTTGTCCCTCTTCCACTGGTCTTGGTTTACCAGGAGGGGTTCAAGGCGTTTCTCCAGGCGCTTGTAGATATCCCCAAACTCCTGTAGGTACTCCGATTGTTGGAGTCCATCCAGGGGGCGTATCATCGTCATGTTGAGGTCCAAGTGGACGTCCATACGGCTGAACGCCTCCTTAGCCAGCGCTTCAGACCGGGCATCAATCAGGGCGTCGAAGTTGTTGCGGCTGATGTAGTCGGCGCACTCGTTCTTCACTCCCTGGATATGGTGTACGGTCAGCCGTAGTTGACTGAGGTAGGTCCACCAGCGCCGTAGCTTGGCCTTCTCAGGTGGGGGACCCTTCTGGAAACTGCGGACCGGTTCTTGGTCGCACAGCCAGACCACAGGGTTACTCCCCAACAGTCGTGCTTGTGACGATAGCACCAGCATACCCGCGAGCAATTCCTGCTCATAGGTGGAGTAGTTCCCCCTGGCCTGGTTCCACTTCCAGTTCCAGTGGCCCAGAGGTACTAGGACCCACTTGTCGTCAGGGTAGCTGTGCTTGAGGGTTCCATCTCGGCTGAGACCTTCCGTCCCCCATTGGGAAATGGCCGAGTCGAACTCCTCCTTCTCTAGTGCTTGCCATTGGAACAACGTTCCACCACCGCCCACATTGCTGGTGTCGGTCACCAGGATAATCTCCCCTTGTGCCCTAGGCACGCCCAAGCACTTAGCGTTGGCTACCTTGTCTTTGAGCTCGTCAAACGCTTGTTGCTCTTGTGGACCCCAGCGCCAACTAGTACTCTTCTTGATCAAGTCAGTCAGAACGGCGCTGGTGTAGGTGAAGTTCTTGATGTGGCGGCGATAGAAGTTGCACGCCCCAATGAAACTGCGTACATCATGAAGTCCTTTCTTGGGGTCTTCGTGTCGTACCTTGGCATCCATCAGGGGTTTTTTTTGCACTGTGTGTCCCCGCGTTACCCCCGGGGCACTGGGGGTAACGCATCAGGGGTTTGGCCTTAGAGGCCGCTGGGGTCCACCACCCATAGCCAACATCAAACCCCAGGTACTGCATGGTCTCCTGCATGAACTCACACTTCTCCAGCTTGAGTCGTGTGTGGTTCTCCTGGCAGACCGCAAAGAACTCACCCAAGAGGATTAGGTGATCCTCCTGGGTATTGGTCCCGAGGCATACATCGTCAATCTGAGCCTCCATCTGGGCACCACGGGATATGAGCTCCTGCACCTTAGGTCTCCTTCGTAGGATGGACAAGATCTTGCTCATCAGCTCTTGGAATAGAGCGGGTGCGTTAGCCACGCCAAACGGCATGACCTTCCACTTGAACACCCTCCCCTGAGGGGTGATGAAGGCCAGTAGTTCCTGTGCGTTGGGCGTCAGGTCCACTTGCCAGAATCCGCTCCTCTTGTCCATCTTGGTCTTGTAGCGGCAGGAGGCTATCTTCTCCAGGGTAGACTCCATATTGGGAATGGACCCTGAGTGGTTCAGCGTCTTGTCTTCTTGTTCAGCTCTCCGTAGTCCACTACCAGCCGTTTGGCTGTAGACCCAGGTTTAGCCACCAGGAAACAGGGGCTGCAGTGTAGGGGGTAGTCCCCGTCCTTGTACTCCAGGACTAGGCCAGCGTCGATACATTCTTGTATCTGTCGCTCAATCTCGTCGGCCTGCTCTTTAGGAGCTGGATAGGGTCTCCTCCGGATCTTGTGACCCACGAACTCGGGTTTCAGCTTGAGGTCCATCTGTACAAGCTTGTCACATGAGGCTGGAGGGGGTAGTTCTCCGAACACCTCCAGATAGGTCCTTATAAGCTTCTGTACCCGCGGGTCCAATACCTTGATCTTGTCCTCCATGTCCTCGTCAGAGTGTAAGTTGCTTGCCCCCTGAGTAATAGACGTCGGGAGGTGGTCCTCCACCGACTCTTCG
Organism: Eutreptiella sp. 'Long Island Sound 2002'; assembly: GCA_964036045.1. Classification (NCBI taxonomy): domain Eukaryota; phylum Euglenozoa; class Euglenophyceae; order Eutreptiales; family Eutreptiaceae; genus Eutreptiella; species Eutreptiella sp. 'Long Island Sound 2002'. The sequence continues at coordinate 4,831,234 of OZ038398.1, read as the reverse complement.
CCTGTGGTAGTGTCCTTCAGCCCTTGGTAGGCATATAGAAGGTCTTGTTCAACCATCTCCGGTGGACGATGGCAACGTAGGCACGCTCGAGGGGGTTCACATACACATTCCTCCGAGAGGTCGTCCTCCTCTGGGGTCCTCACATGGGCGCCCCACACGCTCTTCATGAGCTTAAGATCTACCTCCCTTTGCCAGGTGGTGATCTTCTGTTCGAGGTCCTCCTTCAATTGGGATAGGTCTCCCATACGTCCTTGCTTCAGTGGCCATGAGCTGCGGGTAGGCTTCGCGTAGCATAGCTTTTTCGCCACCAACTTCCTCTTGGAATCCACATACTCCCTGAGCCTGGATCGAGGGTCCAGCTCTTCATCCACGGGGTCTTCCACCCTCATGGAGAGTAGGGGTTTTAGTGGGGCGACGTACTCGGCGTTCTCCACTTCCTCCACACAGGTCTGCACGAAGAAGGCGTCGTGCTCAGTTTCGTCATCTGAGTGGATAGAGCTAGGTAGCTCAGATAGTCCACACTCAGAGACTCCATCAGGAACAGGTACATGGCAGGGAGAGTTGGGGGCGTTGGTGTCAGTCACGCCGTACTCATCTCCTCCGGGTGTAGTCTCAATAGCATCTTGAGGTCGTAGGCGATCCTTCAAGTCACCCAAGGCGAGTCCATCGCTTTCTCGTTGTATAGCCTGGACCAGAGTCGGGTCCAGATCCTCCCAGGGAATGGAGGTAAGACCTCCGTCCACCACGCTGAGCATACTCGCCCATCCGGGCTTCCCAATAGGCGTCTTGCGTCCCAGAGGCACGTAGATGGCCTCATCAGGCAAACGTACAGAGCTGATAGTCAGCCTGTCCAGGAGGTTTCGCCAGTACTCGTTGCCCCCATGGGCTCCCCAATCGGGGGAACACAGGACCATACGGGAACGTTCCAAGGCCACCTTGGTCAGCACCTTCCCCAGTTCACTGAACCTGGGGTTACCGTAGGCCATCCCGAAAGAGGGCCAGTAAAATTTGTAGCTGCAGTTCTTCCCCTTGCTGCAGTAAAGGTCCAGTACATGCTGCTTGTCGCTGGCGAACAACTCCACACTCAGGTGTTCTCGAGAGTAACCCAACTCCTTCAGACCTTGGTCTAGGACTTCCCCCAATAGTTGATAGTCCTCAGTTTTGGAGGCCGCCATCATGTTCGAGGGCTCCTCCTTCGATAGTCTCAGGTAACTCGAGGTATGTTCCGACTGCTCCAGTGGCACAGACTCTCTGCCACTGCCGTGGTCCACGTAGAGGAGGTAGGGCGCTTGCAGCGTCAGGGATTGTATCTGGGAGTGCTGTACGAAGAAGTCAGTACCCAGTACAAAGTCGAAGGCCTCAGTGTCCATCACATAGAACCGATGGGCGATAGTCCGGGAGCCCATAGGTACCTCCACGTCACAGTCCCCGCAGCTGTGCACCACATTTTCGTCCCCCATGCGTATAGCGGCGGTGGTCATGGTGTTCTTCAGGCTCCCACAAGGTAAACTTTTCTTGGCCACTATAGATATGGTGGCGCCAGTGTCCAATACCCCCAGGTATTCGCGTCCCCCTAGTCGGATACGCACCCAAAACACCAGGTCTTGGGTGCCACCAGAGCGTCCCCGTCAGAACTCCGCGGGACAGGTCACCTCGAACCCCTTGTTCCGCAATTTGCGGGCCATCCTCCTGAAACGGCTCCTCTTCTTAGCGTTGCCGTCATCACCATCTTCATGCTCACGCTTGGCTCCTTGTTCTTGCTGGGCCTGCGTTTGAGAGCGTGTGGTAGGACCAGACTGCCCTCCAGAGGGCTCGGAGTTCCCCCCTCGATTAGGGTTGGGGTTGCCTCCGTTCTTGTCCTTGTTCTTGTTGTCGGGCTGGCGGTTAGCGCCTCCTCCTCGTCCACCTTGACCCTTGTCGCGCCCTTGACCACGTCCTTTCGACTTGCCCTTGCCGGAGTCGTTGCCTTTGCCTTTGCCTCCACCTTTGCCTGAGCCTTTGCCAGGATCTTCCCCTTTAAGCTTCGCCGATAGGCGTTGCTTATGTTAGCACTCATCCTCGTAGTGCTTCCGCTTACCGCAGAATGCACACGTGATGGTGCACCGGTAATGATCCGGCAGCTTCGCTTTGGCGCCGGTGTTCTTTTCCTGCTGCTTCCCCTGGACTACGAAGCAGTCTCGCTGCTCGCAGTCAGGGGCGTGCTGCAGGTGGCCCTGCTCGTCCCTGGCATCACACCAGAATAGCTCCTTCACGTTCTCCATGATACGGGCGTGGGCGTGTTTGGGGGTAGTCCCCTGCCCAGGTCGGGACCCTTGGTACCCTTTGCCATGACCTCCAGAACCTCCTCCTCCAGGACGGTAATTGTTCCAGTGCTGGTCGCTCTCCTTCTCCAGCGCCAGCTCCAGGAGTAGCACGCATAGATCCTCGTAGCGGAGGGATCTAGCCTTGCGCTCCGCCGTCGAACGGCACTCGTCCCATAGCTCTCGAGGGAGCTTGGCCACCAACCAGAACAGCAGGTCGTCGCTGCTGTAGGAACCGGGCGTCAGTTGTCCAGCCCAGTGATCCAGGTCCGCCAACAGCTCAGAGACCCTGCCAGGTTTGGGGTTGTTGGGCAGCACGGGCAGGTTCTGGATCTCGGCCCTGATGGAGAGGTCGGTTTCGTAGGTCGGGTACTGCCTCTCCAGGGCAACCAACACATCGGCAAAGGTGGCGGAGTTAGTCACGATCTGCCTGACCTGCTTCTCCAGGTACTTGGTCTTGCAGCACTGCAGGAGCAGATCGCACTTCACTCGCCCACTAGAGTGGGTTTGGCCGGTCAGTCGTAGAAACCGGCCAAAATTCTCAGCGAACTCGCTGAGGTCCTTGCCTGTGAACTCAGGCAGGTTCACCACGATCTTGGAGGTGGCAATAGCCTTCGCCTCCTGAGACCTGCGTCCCTCAGGGCGTCGGGTCTTCTTCTTCTTCTTCTTCTTCTTCTTCCCCGTTGGGTCCTCGGGGTCCTCCGGGTCATCGTCCTCCGAGGGCGAAGTTGAAGTCATCGACAGCGGCTCATCGTCGGAGGGGTCTCCGCCAAGATCACTAGAGCCATAAGGCTCTACGTCCACCATTCCCCTTAAGGCTGTCAGCCCCAGCCGGTCCAGCTCGGCCCTCGTCAAGTTCGTCACGTGGCTGTAGGGCGGCTGGGCCGTTCTCGGCACGAAAGGACTTCTCGGTATAGGTGCTGGAGTCGGCATCGGTCGGCTCCTCAGGCTCCCCAGGGTGTTTGTCAACCCTGCCGCCAGGTGGTTAGCCTGTACTCGGTGGGGTGACATTCCCACCGTGGTAGGTGACGCGTGGGGCGGGATCATCAGGGGCTCCAGTTTCTCACGGATCTCTTGAGTGAGGTCGCCCACGATTTTTGAAGTGGCTCCTCGGAGCACCTCGTTGATCTCCGACCGCGTCAGGGACCTGTTGGAGGATCTTCCCGATCCTCTACTCCTGCCAGCAAGAGATTCAGGTCCTCTCCTCAACCCACTCAAGCTTGCATAGCCAGGTGCATACCCAGGAACATCCACATAGGTTCCAGTAGCGGGTAGTGGATGGGGATATTCAGCCGCATACCATCGCGGCGCAGAGCTGGTAGCCACCGGCTCACTGGCAGTAGTTGCCTCATGGAGCGCAGTGGTAGGTGGGCCCATACCATAGGCGGGGTAGGGAGGCATGCCAGTAAAGCCTGTGCCCTCTGCCATAGGCGGGTTGGTTGTGGAGGTGGATGTTGCAGCGGCTGGGAGTGTGGTGGTTATAGGAGAGGGTGATGCGTGGAGGCCAGAAGCGCTTGGTGCGCCTTCGAAGGTAGGGTCATGCGTCAGGTCTTGCCCTTGTTCCTCTCCTTCGTCTGCTTCTTCTCCAGCATCCTTCTCGCTCTCTCCTCTCTTCCTCTTTACAGGCTGAGTGACCACGACCACCTCTTCGACAGACAGGGCCCCGAAGGCCGTCTGGAGTCCATCCAGGGAGTCCTCAGCCGCATCCACTGGCCCATGTAAGGGCTCCGCCGAAGGTACAGCGCCAGGTGCTGGCCTTGCCGGTGCCTCAGGCGCTGGCGCTGTCTTCACGTCGGCGTCCTCCTTCCTTGTGTCCATCTTCAGTCACCCTTCTGCTTATATATGCCTGTACTCGGCGCACTCGATGTACGGCGCGGGGTCGCTGCCGGTGCGCAGAGACAGACTGCCTCTGCTACCAGAAAAGTTTATAGTGGTTTCAGCACTGTGTTTTTGCTTCTCCTGCTGCTTGCTGTTGGTGTAGGGTTTCCTGCTGCTTGTTTTGGAAGATGAAAACCTTTTGTTTGCAGAAATATAGTCAATCCAGGATAACCCAAGCCAGAGGTGTGCAAGGAGAAGAGAATTCAGGATCAAAGCATGAAGGGCTGCAGTGTAAACAGTGAAAGATGAAAGGATATTCACAGAAACTGCAACTGAGGTCAAATCGGAATGCATATTCACAAAGATAGCTGAAATGTTTTGGAAAAGAGTTGGAAAACTGCCCCATGGTCACTCTATCTCCATAGTGCCATCTCAGGAGATGTGCACTCTTTGTTTTGGGTCCCATATGTGCTGAGGTGGCAGGGCATGTGGCGATGAGGTCACTGCCATGTCACATGGGATCTTCCTACTTAGCTAGGCTGACCAGGAATTGAACCCAGGACCTCTCAAAAAGAGGTGCCCAGCCCCCTAGGGTGCATACCACTAGGATAGCTAAGAATTCATGGAAAAACATAGATAAATTCATAGGCTCTGCTTTGGATATGTCAGTTCTCAGTCAACTCAGGAAAAGATGATTTGCCTCACATTGAAAGGGGATTAAGGGTCCACTCCATATCCTGCTTGGGTGTTTGGTTCCATAGGTCAAAATGTGTTATCACCAGTTTTGGTGGGACCAATACTAAGATCGAAATACCTGGATGCTCAGTGCATCTCTAATACAACTAGAGTATGCCTCAAAGCAATGGAAAAGCACTTTTTCTTACTTTTTTGGGCTGTTTTTAGGACGATCGTCATGAAAACTCAGGACGATCGCCGGTATGTCAAGTGGGCGTTTGCAATGAGGGCCGTTGTTCTTCCATGGCAATTGGGCTATGAAATCATGGCAAATGGGTGTTCAATACGGCATGTACCATGCCGTGGTGCCACCCGGTGGTGCATTTTGAGGTGAAAAGGAGCCGTTTTTGAAACCGTGTTTCAGGACGATCGGCCTGACCGTCGAGGCAGATCTTTAAAGCAAGCGGTCTTTCTTCAACGGTGATCTCCAATGCGTTGCGCAAGACTAGGACCCAGCTCGGTCCTAGTTCGAGTCTTGATTACCGAGCTGGGTTTACCCTGTTGTGGTTTTACACCACCTTTTAGGGTCCAAGGGTGAGCAACACGTTTTAGCAGCAGCAAGCAGCAACAGCAGCAAGCAGCAAGCAGGCGGTCCAAAAGTCTTTGCGACCACACCGTGGCTCAAAACCGGCATTCACTAGCTCGAAACGACCGGGGAGCAAAAGTGCATCACCGCGAACAAGTGTCGTGCCGTTTTGAGCCGTCTAGCCTGTTCTACGGCCGATTTAGTGTCCAAAAATGGCTGTTTTTGGCCTGTTTTCACGATCGTCCTGAAAACTCAAGACGATCGCCGTTTGCAATGAGGGCCGTTGTTCTTCCATGGCGATTGGGCTATCAAATGATGGCAAATGGGTGTGCAATACGGCATGTACCATGCCATGGTGCCACACAGTGGTCCATTTAGAGGTGAAAATGAGCCATTTTTGAGCTGTGTTTCAGGACCACGGTCCTGACCGTGGAAGCATATCTCTAAAGCAAGCGGTCTTTGTTCAACGGTGATCTCCAATGCGTTGCGCAAGACTGGGACCCAGCTCGGTCCTAGTTCGAGTCTTGATAGTAAAAACACAATTGTAATAGTACCGTAGTTTGTTGCGGTGCACATTGTAGTCACATGCGCGCGGTGTCGACGCATCCACGTCAAGCTTTTGACCGTTGAATACATTTGTTTTGTTTTGTCGCTCATGTGACTCCGACGGAATATTTTGGTACGCGCTATATCTTTGCATGTTTTGCAAAGCAGTTTGGTTTACCATAGCACTAGTGAATCCTTCATCATGTGCATACACCCGCCACTAATAGAGACAGAAATTTAACATGTGCTGGTTTTGCGCGCGAAACGACTATTAGATGATATTGTCAATTTGCTTTCGCATGTGGAGTATTGGAAAAGAAAACTTACAGCACTAGATCTATTTGGCGCGTTTTGATTATGAGTATTATGAGTATGAGTTTTCATTTGGTATGAACAGCGTTCGGTATGACAACTTTCTCATGATCTGAGAAAATGAATTCTGTGCTTTGTCGACAGAGGTTCTACTTCTAGTACCTCCTCTGGAAATCCACGTTTTTTGGTTTTCAAGCGGCTTGTTTTACAAACCCCAAGATGAAACCGTTTTACCACCTCTTACCCCCTTCACAAAAAGGTGACAGGTTTCAACTTCTGAAAAAAGTGCCATGCCTTAGTTTGTACTATTTCAAGCAACACTAGGTGTTCCTTCTGTCACTTTCTAATCTTTCACATTTGCTTGGCCAAAGGGGTGAAGAGGGCACCTTTGTAGACATGGCCATCTAGGCCTCAATGATGCCTTGCTTTTCTGCCTGCTTCCGTTCACGGTGTACACAAACAACGCCCTTGTTCGAACAACAACAGGTGTTGTTTGTATCATTTTCAATGCTTTAGCGTCGTTCTTGCAAAAAGGGGGGGCGGGGGTACAACATATAGTGCTGCATTGGCTGCCTCAGGCTTGTGCTGTCAGTAAGAAAAAGTCACTGCCATGTCTTTCTTGGAGGGCTTGATCCAGGCAAAGCCCCCCTTAAAACCCTTTGTTGATGCTGAGACAAACTTAAGTGTTTTTATCTCTCTTTTGTTGCCTAAAGTACACTTTCTCAAAGTAACTAGGGTTGTGACCCTAGCCCCCCCATGAAGTTCACCCCTACCACTCAACTGAGCGGAGGTACCTTCCTTCATGGAGGACATACCAAAATAAATCAGGCATTTCATGCTTGTTGGCCTTGGAAGTTAAGCCTAAGTGGTCTCCCACCCCAAGACCCCTATACTCAATTGTTTCTACCACTTATTGTGGTCCTACGTTGTAACTGTTTCTGAATTCAGTTGCTTGGCCAAGTCATTTTCTGTGTGGTCCTGACATCTATGCCCCTCAGTCCTAACCAGCACCATTTCACCCAAAAGAGTGCACATGACCTGCCTATTGCAACCTCTGAGGCTAGAGTCTGACCAATTTTCTTATAAAACCTTTTGTATTATCCATTTGTGATTGAATCTATGTGCATAAACCTGCTTTGTCTATCTGCAGCCCTTCTGTGTTACACTGGATTCCAAAACCAATCATTGATTCGATCCACATTCAGTCCTTGCTCTACTTGCTGCTTTGGTTTGGGGTTTTCAACTACAAAACCTGCAGGAATACATCAAAAGACCTAGGGCATAATTCAAGGACATCTTTCCGGTAGCAGAGACAGTCCCTTGTGACCTTTTGAACCGACCCTGAGAAGAAGTGCAGAACAAAAGCTCAACAACAAGTCCATCATGTCCACGCCAAGCGTCAGGACCTGGCCTATCCGAACTGTCCAAGTACAAATGGGCAGCGTGGTCCACCCAATGAGTGAACCACCACACCGAGCTCCACATCATCTCAGTGGCGCATCTGGGTCCCAAGGAGATCCACAACGCAGAAGGGCGGAAGAGAATAAAGGCCTTACCACCGAGGCCTTAGCAGCACACGGTGGAGACAGCTTCAGTCACCTCCACAGACGTGTGGCTGCTTCAGTATCAAGATCCAATTGTCCAGCTTCATCCTCAACTGCCATTGAAGGACCTGAGGAATATGAGAAGCTGAAGATGAAGATGGATGAGTACATCATGCATGAGGAGTACTATAAATCCATCCGTGGGGAAGATGGAGAGGAGCCGTTGGCTGTACATGGATCCAGACCACGTACAGATCTAGGGTCCTACGCACACTCTGGTCCTCCGTCCACTGCATCCCTGCCAAGACGACTAAGACCTGAGTATCCAACCCCAAGGGCTCCCGAAGTGGGCCCAACACGAGTAGAAGAACAACAACATCCAAGGCCAACCTACGGTGCCCTGGATCAAACGGCCGAGTTGCTGGCCAAATTCCTGTCTGGATCAGAAGATCCAGATGTGACGGCCTTGTCGGAGGCCATTAAGGCTAAACTGGGTATTGCAGAACCCTTACCCAAGCCTGAGTTGCTCTCTCTCTCTCCAGGGCTGAGTACCCTGGCCGAAGATCTCAAGAGATCGAGGGTCTCAAGGCTGTTGCCTAAGGTCACCTGCCCCAGGCCCCTTTCACCCCCGTGCCAGGACTGTGCCTATGGCGGATCTACAGGACGTGCCTGTCACAGAGAGTGAGAGAAGAGGGCTGTCAGCCCTGGACCGTCTTGCCGGCGTGTCGCCATCAGGCCTAACTCCGGGTGGTGGGAAGACGGGCAGACCAATTGCCCAGGCGAACATCCAGCTGGAACTGCTGGAGTTCGACCCCAAAAATCTGCCTGAATGGGCAGAAGAATTTGCAGAGTTCCTTTTGTTGACTGGCCAATCCCATGTGGATGTGGCCACCAAATGTTCACTGCTAAAACGCTCATGCAAAAAGAAATTTTTGCAAAAACAGGTCAAACAGATTGTGAAAACCTGTTCTACCTGGGCAGAGGTACTCCTGAGGTTAGAGAAAACATTTCCAGTCTATGAGACTGACCTCAGCGTACGCACACAGATCGAGGAGCTACCTATGCTCCCGGAGTTTCCATCCGCTGCGCGAATTTCTGAGTATGTGTGCGACTTGGAGTACTTATTTTCGAGGATGAATGTGGGCTCCTACGGAGCCACCGAGCCCCACCTGTGGCTCATGAGTAAGATCCCCCAGCGTACGTGGGATGATTGCCGCTCCACCTCTGAGAGGAAGAGCAGGACCCACTCGTACGATACACTGGTGGATCTCTTGATTGAGCTCGCTCTTGAGAGAGAGAACGACTCCCACATGGAGAAGTTCCTCAAGAAGCATTTGGGACGAGGTGGTACCCCTACCCCCGAACGTGGCGAAGGGAAGGGGCATAAAAATCCCACTAACACTAACCAGGGAGGTGGTAAAGGGAGGGGCAACCTACGTGCCATGAACGAGGTTCAACCTGATGCAGGCAAACCCCCCCTGTTTTACTGCCGACCTGTCAATGACAAGGGGGGACCTTGTCACGCCTCTGACTGCGATCTCCGCAGTGGCTGTATGCTGCAGATGAAACGTCAGCAGCATACTAAAGATGGGAAAACTGTGACCCATCAGGACCACTTCAGGTGTACCATCACCTGTGGTTACTGTGGCAAACGTCGTCACTATGAGGACGAATGCCACATCAAGAAACGCGAGAGTGACAAACTCAAGCGTCAGGAGGCGGAGCGCCAGAGGACGCCCGCCAGAAATCCCCCGAATGGGGATAAAGGTAAAGGAGGTGGCAAGGGGGGTGGCAAAACTGGACCCCCTAACCCCCAGAGGCGCTCATCAGCGCCCGTTGCTACACCTACTCCTGCTGCCACACCCGCTCCTGCCGCAGGTGTCCCCCAGAAGCGCCCCCAAGGGGATAACGCTACCCCTGAGGGGAATAATTCTAAGAAGAGGCGCTTGGCCTGGATGGCCAAGTCCCTCATGGCTGCAGGAGTGGATGTGAAATTCCCTGATGAGGAATAGGGGGGCGGCTCCGAAGAGGAGGACTTGGTTTTCTGGATCCTCGTGAAAATCGGGGATCAGGTTTTTCGAGCAGTGCTTGATACCGGTGCAACACTTTCCATAGTGGCCCGGCGCCTGCTTAAAACTTTCAGGAAAACTAAGACCGTGGCCATAAGAGTAGGGGATGGGCGTACCATCCATTCCTTGGGGGGGGTCGATGTGACCATATGTCTGGGCGACGAAACCGTGACCCAACACTGCAGAGTGTTGGACACTGACGCCTTTGACATCGTCATTGGCACTGACTTTCTAAGAAGAAACCCCCAGGTTAAAATGCTGTCCCTACAGCGTCCTTACTCTTTGCACTGCGACTTTGGCAGTGGGCTATTCTCCGTTCTTTTGGAGCTGTCAGGACGAAAAGAGTCTGGGCTGCGCTACGCAGCCAAGACGAACTATCGTACTGAAAACTACCAACTGGCCCGTCATGTTCTCGAAAATGGACTGGCGGCCCTTCAGGTAAACCTGGATGAGATCCAGGTGGAATTGTTTGCGAGCCAACAACAGCACATCATGCAGTTGTACTGCTCGAAACAAATGAACAATGCTTTCCGTTTCTTCTGGAAAGCAATGGGCCTAGCGTATGCTAACCCTCCCTTCTCCCTGCTCGCGAAGGTTCTAACCAAGATCGCTTATGAGCGAGGAAGGGTTGTTATGTGCACCCCTGACTGGGGTTGCTCTGGTGAACATGCTTACTGGCGCCGTATGCTTGACCGAATGACCGTGGGAAGAGTGCAACTCCCCGACGGCCCCATCTATGTGCCTGAGGACTCAGACACAGCTATGCAGGCCCCTGAGTGGGCCAGTTTCCTGTCCATCATCAATGGGTCTCTCAATCCTGTACCCCTGTGTGACCTGGACCAGGTGCTACTAAAAGAGGTCATGGCCGAAAATCGTGGCCTGACCCTTTATGATCTCAAAAATCGATCTCCTGAGCACCTATCTGCCACACTTACAGGGTGTGAGTCTCCTGATGACTATCTGGAACCTGCAGCTGTAAAAGAGGATGCTGACGACCAACTGTCTGAGATCGCCAGCACTATTCCCTCTGTTGATCCCAGCTGTGTTGACCTAAAACATAGTGCTTTCCTGGCCCAGCTGTTGCTAGAGGAGGTAGATCTAGAGTCAACCTCTGAACCCGCTTCCTCTGTTGGGAAACCAGTGCTACACATGCAGCCTGTGCACACAGGTGAACCCGTGGCCCGGAGTACTGATGCTCTGGCACGGCCTGCTGCTAATAACATGCCATTGTCTGAGCATGACACTCAAGAACTCCGACGGCTGTTGTACCAGAAGGCCGAAGGTATTGAGCGCCAAGAGCGGCTGCAATACCTCAGACAGACCTGGAAATACTCCATCTGGTCTGAGGAGGACGATGAGTCCTATACGCTGCCTGATCCTGAGATACCTCTAGTGTATTCTCTACACTATGGGCAGCAATGTCCCCCTGAGTGGGACGATGGTACTGTACCTGCCGAAACTGCTGATCGGCATAAAAAGAAAGAACATGGAAAAAGCAACCTCCATGCTGAGGAAGATTTCCTTCAGAAAGTCGAGAGTCTTAACCTTGACCCCCGCCTGAAGAAACTGCTTATAACCTATGAGGAGGTGTTCGGCGCCTTGCCGCCTCCCCTATCTTGTAAAAAACTGGTCCAGATGGACCTGAAATTGAAACCAGAATTTGAAAAGACGCGAGTGAGGCGTCGTCTCTATCCCGCTCCACAGGAAAAGGTTGAAGAAATCGAGCGCCAGATCCAAGAGTGCATTGATGCTGGCCTCGTTGAAGAGTATAAACATGGGGACTATCCCCATCACTGCAGCCCCTGTTTCCTTGTTGCTAAACCAGGGTCGACTGCTCTACGTCTTGTTGTAGACTATGGTGAGGTCAACAAGAAAACCCAGAACCACTCAGGGAGTATTCCTAACATGAAAAACACCCTGGAGCGTATTGCCAAATGCAGATATAAGACCAAAATGGACAAATGCTCTGGTTTCTGGCAGGTTGACCTAACCGCCGCAGCTCAGGAGCTGCTTGCCTTTATAACCCCTAAGGGTCGTGTCTTCAAGTGGAAGGTTATGCCTTTCAGGGTGGCTAACGCCCCAGCGCTCTTCCAGGAGCTTATGAACAAAATTTTGTACATACTGAGGCGCAGGCCTCTAGTACAAGAGTTGATTTCTCGGGGTGCAGAAATGGAGGCTCACATCGACGACGTGAGTTTGGGTACTAATACCAAAGAGGACCATGTCCTTCTCCTCCGTGAATTCTTCACTGTCTGTCAAGAAAACCATCTCCGAATCAAACTCGAAAAATGTGAGTTTATGAAAGAGGAGATGGAGTATTTGGGTTTCGACGTGGGGTATGGCTGGTGGAAACCAGCCGCGTCTAAGATGCAGCCCCTACAGGACATGCAGATTCGCGATGACCCTAAGAAGGGTCTACACGATGTGAGGAGTTTTGTGGGCGCTTGTAATTTCTATCGGCGTCACATCCACAATTTCACTTACTCCTCCGCACCCCTCACTGACCTGATCAAGAAAACTACTCCCTGGAGGTGGACCTCCAGAGAGGAAGAGTGTTTCCAGGAGTTGAAGAAGAAGATTGCCTCCTCCAACTGCCTGGGAGTGCCCCGCCCTGAGGGCGAGATAGTCCTGATCACTGATGCCAGTGATGTAGGGGGGGGAGGTACGATCTATCAATGGCAGGAGCTTAACCCCGCTGAACTAACCAACTGCCATTATCGTACTACTGGAATGAACCGTGATGGTTCGTTGAAACATGACTATCCTACCAGTGAGTGGCGACTGGTGCCACTGGGACACTGGAATTGGAAATGGAACCAAGCGCGTTCCAACTACAGCACCTATGACCAGGAACTCCTGGCCGGTATGTTGGTGCTATCGTCACAATCCCGACTCCTGGGGTCTAACCCTATTGTCTGGCTGTGTGACCAGGAGCCTGTGAAGTCTTTTCAGAAGGGCCCACCACCAGAAAAAGCGAAGCTAAAACGGTGGTGGACTTACCTGAGCCAGTTCAGGCTGACAGTGCATCATATCCCCGGGATTAAGAATGAACTGTCGGACTATATATCTCGCAACAACTTCGATGCGCTTATTGGTGAGAGCTCTGAGGCGCTCGCCAAAGAGGCTTTCCAGCGTATGGATGTCCAGCTTGACCTGTCCATGCGCACTGCTGGAATCCTGGAGGGTTGGAGTCTAACCGACTATCAGTCAGAGTATGAAGAAATTCACCAAACCCTCAGCACTGGTCTCGAACCCCGTGTCATTGACGGGCACCAGTGGTATAAAAACAATCAGTACCTTTTCTACGAGGACCGAATTGTTGTGCCTGAGGCACGACTGGATGGGTGCCTACAGTGGTCCCATCTCAGTTCGGGTCACACTGGCGCTAATCGCTCAGTGGACTTTTTCCGAGAGTGTTTCTACTCTAGTCTAACCCTGACTGAACTGAGGTCGCGTATGCAGACCATTGTGGATGCTTGTGGCTGTCATGCCAGCAAGCAGAGCGACAGTAGGGATAGGGGCCTGATCTCCAGCTTACCCATACCCTATTGTGCTAACTCTCTTCTCTACGTGGACTACATCCACGGCCTACCACGCTTTGGCGGCTATGATAGTTGCCTCGTGGTCACCTGTGGTCTATCTCGCTTCACCCGTGTGTTCCCTTGCAATAAGAAAATCACAGGTGAGCAGACTGTAAAAATGTTGGTCGAACAATGGTTCGAACCCTATGGAGCACCTAAGCAGGTGCACTCTGATGAAGATGTACGCATCCGCAGTGACACTGGGTGGTACAAACGAATGCTAAATGCCCTCAACGTGGAGGTAAACCACAGGTGTACCCTATACTCACACGTCTAACCCTCTCTGTGAGAGACAGAACCGTGTGGTGGAGCAAAACTTAAGAATCCTCATGAAACAGGAGCGCACCAAAGACTGGGTACGCCTATTGCCCTGGGCGGTTCTGTCCATGAACTCACAGCGGAGCTCTTCTACGGGTTTCACCCCCCACGAACTGTTCCATGGAGGACGACCTGCTTGGTTCTTCAAAACCCCCTTCCCTGAGGACTTCAAGAGCCCTGTGGGAGATTGGCTGGAACACAAGCAGTCTCTGGCTAACCAGGCTGGTACCAACCTGAGGCACATTCGTGACCGTGAACAGAGCCGACGGAACCGCCTACGGCGACCTGCCAGCTTCAAGGTTGGTGACCTTGTTTTGGTACACCATTCACGCCTACCCTCCTGGCCACGTAACTGCCTACAGGACCCTTACTTTGGACCCTATCGTATCATCAGGATAGATGGATCCAGGATCCATGTCAGGTGCAGTCCACGTCTAGGTGGTGAACTGCTGTGTGCACCTAAGCAGTTGAGGCACTATCACTCCCCTGACGACTTGTCTTGGGATGAGTGGCGCCTCAGCGACAGTGAGATTGAACGTATAGACCTAGAGAACGCTGCCAGTCCAGAGGAGGCAGACGAACTCGAAGAGATGACAGCCGATGAGATGGCAGTCGATGGTTACTACGTGGTTGCAGGTATTGCTCGCCACGAGTATAAACAGGGCTGGAAATTCCTTACCCTGTGGGATGGCTATGGGTTGTCCGAGGCGACCTGGGAACCTATGTCAGCCTTCATACAACCAGATGGGAGTATCAACCCCATCTTCCGCACTTACCTCGTTGAGAACAACGAAGGTCAGCTCCTAACCCGTGCTGAGACTATGTCCCAGCGTAAAAAGCGAAGCTAATTTCCCTGTGTCAGTCTACTGACAGGTGCAGTGAGCACTCTTCTGCAGTCGTGCCTGAGTATGGGTGTAAGAGCAGTTGTCACAGTTGCCCCGCATTGCATCGCAGGACAGGACCGTTAGCCCCCCGTAACAACCACTCCCTGGCCGAAGGCCATTGGTTTTTCACAGACTACTGCTTACTGAGCACTGCACTGACCCTGTCTGTGCCCTGCGAACCCATGCCTATGGTTTCCAGCGTGAGCCAGGTGGCCGCTTATCAGGATTGCAGCCACCCAGCGGGTGTTTGCCTTGTTGACCATGTGTTGCATGGGTACTGCCCTAATGTAATGACCTTGGTGAGCCAACGAAGAACGGTGGCTTACTACACCAGGGGGGAATGACAAGCAAGGTGTTATGAGGCAAGGTGTGTCTTCCCTCCTTGGGGACAAGCGAGCCCACAGTTAGGACCCCTGACTGGTCCAGACCCATGGGGTTCTACCCTTCCTTACAGAGTTTACCATACCCCTAAGTGTGCTACGTATGTCTGTATGTGTCTCACTTCTCTCCCCAGCGTGGCTCCCGGAGACCGGGCTTCGCTGACGTCGGACCGAAGGTCCTAATCAGGTACTATTACCACTCCTATGGCGCCCAATTTCTGTGCTGGCGCCTATCCTTGGGGTAAGACGGCAAAAGCCCTACCTACTAAGAGGGGAGGGGTGGCCAAGTGTGCTAAGGGCATACAAAACGCCCATTTTTGCTACAGGCCAAAAGCTAACGCACTCCCCTGCCCACGAGGAAAAGCACGCGGGACAGGAGACACCACTACACTACACTCACTAACGCCAGCACCGGCCTTCGAAGGCAGGGTGAGCACTCATCACTTGCACTCACCTCCTGCCAGGCCTGCTGACCTTAACCCCTACACACGCTACTGGGTGCTGCTGTCGATGTTCACGCAGGCCCTAATGGCCCTCCTGTGAAGAGGACAAGAGAACACAGCGCTCCTAAGCAGCTGTGGCCTAACAGGGGACGCCACAACGCGTTTCCCCTGCTAGGGCTTGGAGGGAAGGGGTGCTCTCGTTGCGTGCACAGCGCGGATGTCGTTGAGGTCGAACTGCCCTCCCCAGGACTGGCTGAGGCACAGTGATTTGATTTGTGATCAGCGCCCCTGTTTTGCTGGGGCATAAAAATGGTAGCCGCCGAAGGCAGCTGCTGCCTACACCAATCACCCTTAACCTCTCCCACCTGTACAAAAGAGGCAGATGAAGGGGTGTTTGCGACGGAGGGACCAAGCCACACTCCAGGTATTATACCCTTCTCAGTGTGACCTATAATACACTGTTCGCAAACACGCTGACGGATCAGCTACCCCTGTCAAGCAAGCAAGCTTTAAGAAACTCCTCGGGTTCTCTTAAAGAACGTACCGAGGAGCCTCTGAGTAACCTAAACAAGGTTTACCGTGCGCAATTTGCGTGGCCTACCCTTTAATGCATCATGTGCACGCAGGGAAGGGAGGCTGAACCACTGACTCTACCAGGAGGTGAGCTCCTCCTGGGCTAACCTACCTTACTCACCATGCATCGTGTGAATGCCGAATTGGAACGAACACGAAACAAACCTAAGCGTTTTAAGCAACTCAACTTTAACGCCATGGCCGCACACGAACAAACGCTTTTTGTCTTACCTGTGAAGAAGAAAACAAGGGTGGATTTCGGATACAGGTAAAGCGTCACAGCGTGTGGATGCCTCGATCAGGCACATGCATCGCGAGCACAGCGCATATTCTAACCGTACGTGCGCGCTGCGCGCTCCATTCGCATCACATACCTTTCATTCCTGCTTTTACCTGTGCAGAGCACGAGTGGAGAACACCCGACCCCCCAACGAGCACAGCGTTGACAACCCTAACGTTTTGACGAAACAACCAACACGAACGCAATGCGTGAGTGTGAAGTGACACAGACATACCTGAGAGACGGGTTGTTGAACTGGTCTGTGGTGTGGGCTGATTTTGAATGCTTGACTCTGAAGTTTATAAAAATTTTGATGCAACTGTGCAAAAATTTTCTTTAAAACTTTAAAAACTACGGCTCATACCTTCTTTTCCAAAAGCCGTTTACGCTTGCGCAACCCTTTTCTTGGCGTCTGCTTCCTTTGCGCTTGTCTGCGACTTTAAGTTATGTGTAAAAATGACGATTTCCCGCGTGGTTTCGTCGATTTTCAACGATTTCACTTGCTAAACCGCAACCCCTTCCGCTAAACCGCAGGAATCACTCCCTGCTGGTTACATTTTCTTTTTTTTCCAGCTCCTGGGGGTTTGTGTCCTCTATTAGGAGTATTGCTCCGCCCTGGCCTTTGGTCAGGACGTTTACTAAAACGTTGTTTATACAGCGATAGCCGTCTGCATTAGAGCGTTCGACTGTACCCTAGTGGGCAAGCACATGTGCTCTAGGGAGGGAGTCCTGGGTTCAATTCCCACTACCCCCAAACTTTTTCCAAAAGTTTTCGCCGCACGCCGGCGACTTTTGAGGAATGCCCCTTCGAAGGGACATCATTCACGGTACATTACACTTTTTTTCAAGGGTCCCTACAGTGTGATAGGCTTCTTTGAAGTGATGAGGATGTTTTTGGTAAGTTTAATGCATTTTTTGAGGTAATTTTGGGAATATTTGAGCCTTTTTCCTTGGTCCTACTAGCTTAGCTAACTAGTACTCCAGGGGGGAGTAAGAAAAAGTCACTGCCATGTCTTTCTTGGAGGGCTTGATCCAGGCAAAGCCCCCCTTAAAACCCTTTGTTGATGCTGAGACAAACTTAAGTGTTTTTATCTCTCTTTTGTTGCCTAAAGTACACTTTCTCAAAGTAACTAGGGTTGTGACCCTAGCCCCCCCATGAAGTTCACCCCTACCACTCAACTGAGCGGAGGTACCTTCCTTCATGGAGGACATACCAAAATAAATCAGGCATTTCATGCTTGTTGGCCTTGGAAGTTAAGCCTAAGTGGTCTCCCACCCCAAGACCCCTATACTCAATTGTTTCTACCACTTATTGTGGTCCTACTTTGTAACTGTTTCTGAATTCAGTTGCTTGGCCAAGTCATTTTCTGTGTGGTCCTGACATCTATGCCCCTCAGTCCTAACCAGCACCATTTCACCCAAAAGAGTGCACATGAAGTGCCTATTGCAACCTCTGAGGCTAGAGTCTGACCAATTTTCTTATAAAACCTTTTGTATTATCCATTTGTGATTGAATCTATGTGCATAAACCTGCTTTGTCTATCTGCAGCCCTTCTGTGTTACACTGGATTCCAAAACCAATCATTGATTCGATCCACATTCAGTCCTTGCTCTACTTGCTGCTTTGGTTTGGGGTTTTCAACTACAAAGCCTGCAGGAATACATCAAAAGACCTAGGGCATAATTCAAGGACATCTTTCTCTGTCCCCCGAGATAATAATTTGTTTAGATGCGAAAATATTTTTTTTTAGATGCGCTAAAAAATAATAGAACCTCTGAAAAAAAGACAAAACATCTAAAATTTACTACAAAACATCTAAAAAGAAGGTCGAAAGTGATCAAAATTTTAGATGGCTCTCTAAAAAACAATCCGCTGCAAATCTAAAAAAAAATACAACAACGTTTCAGGAAGAGACTTTGAGATCTAAAAAAAAATACAACCTCTAAAAAAATATTCCGCATCTAAAAAAAAACGGATAACACTACCCCCACGTCCCTGCCCTGCCCTTATAGGCAACATGCAATAGAAACCACTGATTCACACTGCGTTGCATCTAGGAACAACATGACGCCCAGCATGACACCACTGCCAACAAGATTGCCTGATGCCAGATGCACTTTCCGAATGTGCTGTTGCAGTACACTTTAGGTTACGTGAGGATGATGGATAATGCAACCCACTTGATGGCATGGGAACCTGTCACTGTGTAACTGATGCACAAGACGCCTTCGTTGTGGACAAGGGCTGGAGTGCCACGGATTCTTGGACATGACCCAAACAAATACAGAACCAGCATCCCTCCCTGTGTGCACCCTGGTCGGCCTATGTTGACCCATCATCTGAAGACATTTGGAAAGAGCAACACTTGGGCATGCAATTATGGGCAAACTTGTGCACCGACTGAGTAGTGCTTGCATACCACCTCTCAGAGTCTGAGCAAGGAATCTGGATCTTGGGACTGACTGGGCAGACCGTGAAAGCCGCAGAAAATGCACAAAATGTTGTGCTCGGATGCAGGGTTGTAAGGATTTGATAACTATGGCTGTCAGACACTGCAGCACAGCCACGTGAGTGGCACGTGGTACTTCAGAAGAAACGCGCAGAAAAAGCTTGGCAGGATCACCCTGTGTGTGGGTATTGTGCTGGGCAGCTGAGCGTAGGGACGTTTTTGGGTCAGTGGCTTCGTGCTCAGACTCCAGATACAAAGGGGCCTCTGATGCACTATCCGAACTCGGAAAGCTATGAAGAGCAGTAAGAAACACATCTGTAATAGAATGGGAACTGGCTTTCTTTTCTGTCTGCCACTTGATCGTGCACTCAGAGCCCTCCACTGCGAGAACCTTATCCCCACCCTTGAAATTGTACCCCTGGGCTCTGGCCAAGGCGGTTAAGTACCCTGCTTCACAAAATTCAGACATTATGTATGATCCGTTCAAATGACCTCTCTGCATAGGTCCCCCAGTGAAAGAAGACCTCTGTTCTCTGAGCAGATGAATCTGTGCATATGGGCTCTGGCCAAGGTGGCTGAGTACCCTACTTTACAAAATTCCGATAGTACCTGTGATCCTCTGCGATGAACTCTCTGCATACGTCCCCCAGCAAAGGAAGACCCCTGTTCGCGCCAGGAGCCCCTTGTCCGCGGGCTGACGATTGCATTGAACATGTCTGGGCAGCAAACAACATTTGTATAGCGCCTCGTCTTGCTAATCTGGCGCTCGAGAGTGTAAGGATCTCCCATGTTGGTCAAGTCAAATAACTTTCTCCCAATGATATTTCGAAAATTTTGAACTCAATATCCAAAAGTTCCAACTTGCCAATGACCAAGGATGTCTATTCTTTAGCATGGTACATGGATGGACACCACAAACCTCAATCAAAGTAATTGCACAATGACAAAGGCAAGCAAAGTCACTTTCCACACTTGGTCTTGATCCTTGTTGAAGTTCTCTCACATAGAGTATCACATAACATTCGAACAATGAACCTTACATAATGTCATCTTATACTTATCTATGAAATAGATAAGTAAACATACAAACAAGAGCACAACAAATACACACTCAGTTTTTTACTAATACCAAAGCGACACAATGGAGTACCATACACAACGAGCAACGCTACGGCGACAAAGATTCGTGTGTGTCGGACCTCTAACATGTGTGAACGGCAAAATCAGCCCCTCACACCAAACCAAGAGCACCAATCAAATTGTATGGGTCTAAAACCACAGAAATCCACGATCCCGTAAATTCAGACCCACAGAAATCAGAATTGGAAAATAAAAACTCAGTAGGCTCACGCCTGATCGCGATTTATGTCGCGCGCGCACCAGGCCAGAAAAGGAGTAATTCAGCACCCCTAGGATCTACTGCATCCCACCCCAGGGGTATGTTGTGTGTGTGGGGGGCTTGGATTGGTCTTGGGACCGATGCCGTGGGGGGTAACCCAAAGGGGGAAAGCCAACCCTATTGCACTCCCCTCCCAAGACCGAACTTAGGGTGCAACCCTAAGTTTTGGCTGAAACCAGAACCATATAGGATTGGCTGACCACAAACAGTGATGTGGGGGGGTTATGTGTCCCTTTTCGGGCGTGGTTGTGGGTGTGGTGGGGCGGGTTCAAGACTGCAAGTGCCTCGGCACCACTTGGGTCCCTACAGGGCAGAAATTCAGACAAAAAGACAAAAATTCAGCCATCAGGCAAGCACAAAAGCAAGCAGTCACAGAATTCAGGACCCCAGGAGTCCAGAGTGACAGAAATTCAGCACTCCAGGCGTCAGGAACACCAGAAAAGCCAAAAATCAGGAATCAGCAACACAACCCTCAGGTGTACCCTCCTTACACACCCTCCAAGTGCTACCCCAAGTACGCCTTCACGGCCTTAGCGACCACGGCACCTGAATATATGGGGTGTTATGGGCCCGCGGAAGCTGAACACCACGTGGCCTTCTCCTGGCGGGATATCTGCCGCAGGTAACACATGGGGGCCCAACTCAACCCTACCTCCATTGCCCTCGTAGCCGCACTTGACTACCCGTCAGCAACCAAAATGGACGTGGCAGAAAACAGAGCTCACACAGCAGTACTACCTTCAGTTGCATACCATGGGGGGGGGGGGGTACCGGCCACAAGACTCACTCTCGGCTCAACGGCACACCAAGCAAGGTTCGGGTGGGGGGGTCTTGTTCACCTACAGGCTGCATCTCGCCATAGGGCTCACCACAGCACATTCCGGCGAGCCCCTTGCCCCTAAGACGGTGGCGTGGGCCGTCTTGGCGGGGGCCTGCCGCGGCGGTCCCCAGTGACGGAAAAAAAATATTGACCGCTCGTCATGGGGGGGGGGGGGGTACAGCTCACGGCCGAAGTGCACTGGGCTCCCTAGCTCCTACAGACAGCTCACGTGGCCTGCACCTGCCCTCCCGGGCCCTTAGGACCCAAAAGACAACAACTCACATAACCTCATATCTTTTATGGCCGTGAGGATGGGCCATGGCTCTCTCCGGGCTGGTATGGAACTACCGCCATACAGGTTGGTGTGGATGTGACCAAGCAGAAGAGCGTAGGTCACATGGGGGGTTAGGGGGGAAAGGAAAACACCGAACCAGACAGGCTCAATGCACACCCAAGACTTGATTTGTTTGTGTGTTGGCGGCTCCACATCACATCACGGCCGAAGTGCAGCGGATCCCCTGACCCTGTTCTACAGACAGCTCAGGTGTAGGAGGGGTGAATGACCACCTGTAACCGGCATATTCCGCACGTCAGGTGCCCGTAGATCGGCTTCAACGGGGGGACACCAGGAATGGTCCATCTAGCACCGGTCCCCGTAGGAATGGAGGTTGTGGGCGTTCCCCGAACGCGCCGTGCAGTCACCAAGCCCCGTGCTCGGTGCTGGAAATATGCAGAGAAGGCAAGGAGGAAGAGGGCCATCAAGCTTAAATGACATCTCACAAGAAGATTAGGCGGGGCAAACACACGTGTATGTGAGTATGTTTCTGTGTGTGTGATGTGGAAAGAGTAGAGTCCATGAAAAGTCACGTTGCGCCAGTAAATTAAAGAAGACCAACTTAAATGTGGCATCCCACATCCCCAGAGGATGGGCCCTACTTGCCAAAGATAGGGGGAAAAAATAGAGACAAACAGGCGGTCTCGCGAGACTTGGAGGTAAATGGGAAAGGTTAGGTCCAAACACATACCACACTCTAAAGAAGGTCCCTACCAGGACCGGCCCCCGCTGTGCCCCTTCCGCCTGTTACCCCTGCTGATTTACTCCGGATCAACGATTGCATTTCTCAAAATCCTCAAAGTCCAAGGTCCAAAATCCAAAAATATAGAAAATGTAATCCTCCTTCAACCCTGAACAGCAACCAGATCCCACAAATACAGCAATAACCCAATCCACAATCCAATCCAAATGGCGGGCTTTCGTTCAGCACATCGATGGTCTCACGATGGCGGGCATGTACAAGAATTGCACCAAGGAAGAAAGCCCTGAAATTGGCATATGAACACAAATAAAGCAAAGTTGGGGAAAGATGGAAACTTATACAATCACAGCCATAGACCCCTCATTCCCTGGACTCAAGACCTTCCCTTGACTCACCAACATGATGCCCTGAACCCAGTCCAATAAGATGGTGAAATGCCACATGTCAAAAGTCATTACATAAACCCCAAAAATGTGTTCACCCCCAAGCCTCTAAATCCTAGCCCAATAGGGAAGGTGGCGTGTCATGGCCTAGAGTGGCACTCAGGACCATGCCCTACCCTGACATAACCTTGATTGGACTTGGAGTCGAATGGGCTTAGAGAAATGACCTATGAGTTTGAACTCATAACATTTCAAAAAACCGCCAATTCACACCATATTGGCCATATATCAAATATATGCTCAAAATTGAAGCTACTACTTATCCGAAGGCTCAAAGCATGCATGGAATCGAAGTCTAGTATTCATGGAGGATAGAGACCAAAGGCCAATGCCCATGTACATCCCACTTTACCCTCAAAACCCCTTCAGATATGGGCGCCACGCACTGCCCAAGTCAGCCCATGATCTTGAGACCGATTCTTGTGATCCTTCGTGCGCCCAGCCAAATGGAGTACACGATCCGGCATATGGTCGTGTTCAACCCCAAAGCATATGCCAACATATGAACAACATACCATGGTTCGACTCTCCATAGGCTTCTTGCTGTTTGCTGACCAGGTAAGTACACAAAACGCAAAAATGAGCAAAAATTGAGGTCAAAAACATGAAAATATGACCAAATACAAAGTTGTCATGATAGTATATCTCTATGCTCACCCATGATATCCGCTCATGATTCAATACACAAATGATTGGAACCATTTGCAAACAATTCCGCCACTTGGATCCCCAATCGGGCGCATGGAGATACCTTCGCCACTAATATCTACATGCCCCATGAAAATGGGAGTGCACCCATGGATCTCTTTGTCCAACATACCATGAGCAATACATACGCGGTAGACTTGGTCTAGCGCTTTGAATTCCACAATTGGGACATGGGCAAAGCCCTTGTCACGTATGGCTCCCCATCTCTTCGGCCACACGAAGATATATAACATGGGCGTGAGCATATCAAACATATACCATGCATACAACACA
The DNA here is from genome assembly GCA_964036045.1 of Eutreptiella sp. 'Long Island Sound 2002'. Taxonomy (NCBI): domain Eukaryota; phylum Euglenozoa; class Euglenophyceae; order Eutreptiales; family Eutreptiaceae; genus Eutreptiella; species Eutreptiella sp. 'Long Island Sound 2002'. Next base: position 4,807,795 of record OZ038398.1, on the reverse strand, counting down.
TACCCTCAAAATATGGCTCCCACCATGATATGCCATGTCCCTCCATTGACATAACTTCACGTTAAAAATACGTAGGAACCCAAGAAAAGTTGCTATGCAACCCCTGAAGCCGGTTCGGACCCCCGTGGCCATCTTGGGGTCACTTGGGGTGTGTATCTATGTGCCGGCAAGCCGCCATTGGCTGATATCATACTCTCCCATCCACCTGAACTAACCCGATGTGATAGTGTGATAGGTTTGGCCATTCCGGCTATGAGCGGCCATATTCAGAACCGAGGCACCGCCAGCGGAGATTTATATAGCAGAATATCAGGAATCAACAGGGTTTTATTATCATAATGTTTCCGTAATTTTTCAGCCTTTCGTTCTGATAGTCAATGTATCGGCGACTGTCAGTTGGCTCGCGATTTTGCGTTAACCGATTGGTTAACTGTTATTTCCAGATATTTTGGCGGAAACGTTTCTGAAGGGTCAGATTTCATCTGTAAAGGGTTCGTTGCTTCCGCATTTTTCTAAATAAGCACTCGAAACTTTAATCCGAATTTTTCGTGATGTCGAAATCGGATTTTCGACTTCGACATCGCCGCACTTGATTTGGACTTCTTCGATTGGTCGTACTCCTTTCCCTATGCCCGAATCAGGTTTCCCTTATACTTGCCACCCATTTGACTTGGAGATATAAGGGAAACAAAATCGAATCGTGGGATCACTTTGAAGAGCCATATCTACGCGCGAGTGTGAGGAATGAGAATAAGGAAGGTTGGGTTGGAACTGCCTTGGTCTCAACTTAATTTAGGAAGCATCAAACGCCTTTGGTGCGCACACATGCCCGGTGTAGCAAGGGAAAAGGGTCAAGAAGGTATAAAGTGATATATAACTCTTGGACCGTGCAACCGAATATTTTAATGCGACTTTCGAGTGTGCCGCATGGGTGTTGGGGTTGCATAGCAACTTTCCTTGGGTTCCTACGTATTTTTAACGTGAAGTTATGTCAATGGAGGGACATGGCATATCATGGTGGGAGCCACATTTTGAGGGTATTTGTTATATGCATGGTATATGTTTGATATGCTCACGCCAATGTTATATATCTTCGTGTGGCCGAAGAGATGGGGAGCCATACGTGACAAGGGCTTTGCCCATGTCCCAATTGTGGAATTCAAAGCGCTAGACCAAGTCTACCGCGTATGTATTGCTCATGGTATGTTTGACAAAGAGATCCATGGGTGCACTCCCATTTTCATGGGGCATGTAGATATTAGTGGCGAAGGTATCTCCATGCGCCCGATTGGGGATCCAAGTGGGGGAATTGTTCGCAAATGGTTCCAATCATTTGTGTATTGAACCATGAGCGGATATCATGGGTGAGCATAGAGATATACTATCATGACAACTTTGTATTTGGTCATATTTTCTTGTTTTTGACCTCAATTTTTGCTCATTTTTGCGTTTTGTGTACTCACCTGGTCAGCTAACAGCAAGAAGCCTATGGAGAGTCGAACCATGGTATGTTGTTCATATGTTGGCATATGCTTTGGGGTTGAACACCACCATATGCCGGATCATGAACTCCATTTGGCTTGGCGCACGAAGGATTTCAAGAATTGGTCTCAAGATCATGGGCTGACTTGGGCAGTGCGTGGCGCCCATATCCGAAAGGGTTTCGAGGGGAAAATGGGGATGTACATGGGCATTGGCCTTTGGTCTCTATCCTCCATGAATATTAGACTTCGATTCCATGCATGCTTTGAGCCTTCGGATAAGTAGTAACTTCAATTTTCAGCATATTTTGTGCATATGGCCAATATGGTGTGAATTGGCAGTTTTTTGACATGTTATGAGTTCAAACTCATAGGTCATTTCTCCAAGCCCATTCGACTCCAAGTCCATCCAAGGTTATGTCAGGGTAGGGCATGGTCCTGAGTGCCACTCTAGGCCATGACACGCCACCTTCCCTATTGGGCTAGGATTTAGAGCCTGGGGAGTGAACACATTTTTGGGGTTTATGTAGTGACTTTTGATATATGGCATTTAACCATCTTATTGAACTGGGTTCAGGGCATCATGTTGGTGAGTCAAGGGAAGGTCTTGAGTCCAGGGAATGAAGGGTCTATGGCTGTGATTGTGTAAGTTTCCATCTTTCCCCAACTTTGTTTCATATGTGTTCATATGCCAATTTCAGGGCTTTCTTCCTTGGTGCAATTCTTGTACATGCCCGCCACCGTGGGAATACCGGTGTGCTGAACGAAAGCCCGCAGCCTGATTTGGATTGTGAATTGGGTTATTGTTGGATTTGTGGGATCTGGTTGCCATTCAGGGTTGAAGGAGGATTGTATTTTCTTTTTTCTATATTTTTGGTTTTGGACCCTGGATTTTGATAAATGCAAGCATTGATCCGGAGCAAGTCAGCGGGGATTACTGGCGGAAGGGGCACAGCGGGGGCCGGTCCTGGTAGGGACCTTCTGTATGGTAGCAGAGGCTTACCTGCTGCCCCTACCAACCGCCGACCCGGGGACTTGGGCCCTCATGAGCCCTGCCCAAGTACGCCCCGGGTGCGTATTGTGGACTCGGTGGAGACCACGCCGGAGATTAGAGCCATAGAAGGACCGAGACGTTCAAGAGCATGGCGAACTCCGGAATTTGAAGCCCGAAGAGAAGAACGACACTCGGGAAGAGGAGGACGTGACATGGAGGACCCCGTCTCCATGTGTGAGCGTCGCTGCCGAAAGGCATGCAACCTCCGCTCCGCCGCGGAGGACTCTGATGAGGCATGCCATTCAGGCAGCAGTGGAGGACGGGCCCGGCGCTACCGGAAGCGCGGGTCACCCAAGTCCGCGGCAAGGGACGCCGGGGCTATGGACACGGACCCCAGCCCGGTCAGGCTGTGGGAATCCGAGGGGCACTCCGAGGGCTATCGGACAGCCCACGAGCCACCTTCGGAGCCGGAGATGTCCGCGCCGATCGCCAGGGCGCATACGGCCCCCGAGCCCGCCCTGCAGCACGACGCCGAGGGCTTGGAGAGGCCAGCCAGGGCCCGGACGGCACCTGTGCCCCGGCACACGGGCCCAGAGACGGACGCCATAGGCGATACGCCTATGGGCGATGAGTCTGAGGTGCCGGGAACCGCGGGATGTGCTGAATCCGGCGGAAAGCACGCTGCGTGCCACTGCGAGCACGTGTCCTTCCTCATGGGCAAGTACCCGAAGATGGGGATGGACGCCATCGTGAACCATCTTGACCGCCTGGACAACGCCAAGGATGCTCTAGAGGAGGACGTCGCGGGGATCCTGGACGACCAGTCGGCCGCGGAGAACCACATGGAGGAGCTGCGAGCGGATCAGGCCCGGTACCGGGAGAATCTGGAGCTGGCCCTGCAGAAGCAGCAGCAAGTGGTGGACAGCCTCCTCCACTTAGTGGAGGACATGTCGGGACGCCTGAGAAGGCTAGAGGAGCGACAGCCCCTCGCCTCGGGTCCGGAGCTCCCGGCAAAGCCGGCCGCGGTAGAGCTGGTGGAGCGGGTTAAGACCCTCAGGAGCGCCATGGAGAAACCCATGGGCGGCCCTGCAGAGGCACCCTACGCGCCTCCGCGTGTTGACCCGGGTGCGCTGCCGTTTGTTCCCCTGTTCAGCGAGTCAACAATGCTCGGGGAACACACGGCACCGGCTGGGTCCAGGCGGGAAGGGCACGTAGCCACGGACCCGAGGAGCCTGACGGTGCAGATGTCCCACGCCGCCCAGGATCTACCGCCATCCACGACTACCTATGCAGTTTACGCGGAAGAGGAGATCCAGAACCAGACCACGCAGGGGCAAACCATGGGAAGGGCCGACGGACATGGTCGAGGGCATCCAAGCGGAAATCTGTGGGCGAAGGACCCCAATACGGGGATATGGACGGCCGATGGAAGAAGTCCTTCCCGCATTCCAAACCCCATGGGTTCAGACCCAACTGGACCGCACTCCATGGAGGAGAGGGATGTACGGGGAGTGTACTCAAACCCCCCGGCCACAGGTGGTATCCGTCTCGGTGGAGTGGTGGCTGGAGACGTCGGAGACGCCATCAGGATCGACGACCTCAGGGGAATCAAAATCCCCTATTATGACGGGAACCCGTCCAACCTGGATGACTTCATCCTGGACTGGGAGGACTTCGCCGAGGAGGTCGTCGGCGAGATGCGGGGAGCGCCGCGGGACAAGTGGGTATGCCGGACATTCCCACACCGGCTGGCGCAGGACCTCAAGGAGGAGCTGCGGGATCAGATCCGGGAAGGATTGATCCGCACGGAGCAGGCCTGCCTCCAGTGGCTGGAGGATGAGGAGCGGGTGGACGCTCCTAACCAGAAGCTGGAGGACCTGTGGTCCATTCCACTGCCGCTGGACCGCGGTGAGTTGCGGGTCCGGGAGTGGAACCGGTATCTGCGGAAGTACCGCAGATGCCTCAAGTTGGTGGAAGACTGGAACGAGGCCAGTGAGATCCGCCACTTGCTGAAGGACGTCCTCCCCGGCAGCTGGAAGAGGAGAGTGGAGGACGAGGAGAAGAAGCGCGCCAAGCGACGGGTGGCGGTGAGGATTATGGCGGCGGAGGATACCCATGCGGGTATCATGGAGTTCTTCAGGAGGAACCTGGGCGAACCCGACCGGATGTTGGGCCTGAAGAACGCCGTGTACGTGGAGGTATTCGGGGACTCCATGGGGCAAAGGTTGCTGCGCCTCAACAACGTGGAGTGGAGGCGCGGGGAGCCGCTGAAGATGCAAGTCATCTTCGCTCGCATGAGCCTGGACGAGATCGTGAAGTACATCACGGTGGAGTTGAAGCTCAATGCGAAGAACGAGGCCCACGTGCAGGATCGGCATGGTCATGGACAACGAGGACACCGAGACGACCGCCATCATCGGGAGATCCAGGAGGACACGGCCAACTCCGCGGAGGATGGAAGTGGAAGTGGCCAAGACCACTGGTCCCGGGAGGATCACGAGGAGGCCCATTTCTTCGCGTTCGTGGCGCACAACGTGAAGAACCATGGGCAGGATCGGTCCAAATGGAGCCAGGAGGGACCCAGGAAGAACAGAGAAGGACCAAGGAGGATCGGGAACCCACCGCTCTCGTTCCGAGAGTATAGGTCTCAGCACGATGGGTGCTGGGTCTGTTATGGCAAGGGACACAACCATGCACACGACCACCGTCAGTGCAAGGTGTATGAGGCGGACAAGAAGGCCTACTTCGCCGCTCACCCCGAGAAGAAGCCCAAGGAGCAGCGGATTTCCGACTGGAAGGCGAAGGGCGGAGACGGGGGAAAAGGCCAAGGCAAAGGCCAAGGAAAAGGCGGAGGAAGAGGCTATGGTGGTGGACCTGGCCAAGACCGACGAGTGAGGTCGATCGAGGAAGTTGCTGAGGACATGTTGAGGACGTTGGCGGAACTCAAAGCCCAGCAAAGTGGAGGACAAAGTCCTGGCGGATCGCAGCCGGAAGGGGCTGCGGGAAGCCAAGTCTAGAGGAGCCCCCACGGGAGTGGGACCTCGGAGGTCTCTCCTCCGAAAATCAGTGGAATCCCTGAGAAGGCGAAGGCACATCGGGTGCCGAAGAAGGCTCCGGAAGAGCCAAAACCACTGAGTTCCGCCACTCCCAACCCCTGGAGCGCCCTGCCAAGGGAAGTACATGTGGGTACGGGACATGGCAAGAAGGAAGGAGCGACCACGGAGAGCCCCGTGGACGGGCAGGACCAACCCAAGATCTACACCATCCGTGACCATACCCTTGAAGTCCTGATGCACCCGGACGTGCTAGAGTTGCATGCCGTGAGAGTCGTCCATACACCTCATGGCGACGAGCGGCAGTTGCACTTGAAAGTGCGAGTACGGTGCGGACGAGAGGAGAAGGTGGTGGATGTGTTGGTGGATACGGGTGCCCAGGTGAGCCTGGTCCGGAGAGGGTTGTTCAAGGAGGAATTCCTGCAGCCCAGCCGGAGACCGGTCCGCCTGAAGGTCGCCAACGGAGAGATCATGGGTGGGGGCACCCATGAGGCCACTATCAGTATGGAATTCTGGGAGCATGAGCGCTTGAACCGCCCTGATCAGGCGAAGAGAAGCACTCTATTCGGGAACTTCTACGTGGCCGACATTACTGATTGGGATATGATCATGGGGTACGACTTCATGGTGGCCAACGCCATTGGAGCCCTTCCCCATCGCGCAACGCTGGTCCGGGAGGATGATGAATGCCTCACATGGCTGTCCACGGATTATGCGTGCGGGTCATCCCAATGGAACGCTGAGGAAGAGGATCGGATCGTCCGAGCGGTGCAAGCTGTGGATGTCAAGTCCAGAGGAGACCGTGGAGTTCAGCTCACGGAGTATGGAATGGCGCCGCAAGTGTACACCAGAATGATTCAGACGCTGGGAGCTGAAGTGCCCGAGACGGACGTCTTCGCTTCCCGGGATGCCCCACTTCTGCGGAAGTGTAGGAGGCATTGGCATCGAGGAGACTCAGCCTGGCACAGGCATTGGGGTTTGAAGGAGTGGGGACCCATGTATTGGCATGGCTCCCTAGATAACACCAGACGTACGGTGGAGAAGATCATCGCGGATAGGGCGAAGGGGATCCTGGTCATAACCGGCATAGGTTCCACCCCATGTCCGCTGGAGGGTCTCAAGTCGACGCTGGACTCCATCACCCTGCACGAGATGTCATTCGGGCCAGAGGAGGAGTTGTTCATCGACGCCAAGGGTGTATCAATGCCCTCCCCGGGTCAAGCGTGGGGTACCAAGGTTTTCCTGGTGGATGGGGCGCAAGCCCAGCCCACGGGTGATGAAGCATTCATCCGTAGGGTGGAGGCGGTGCCCATGAAGGTCATGTTTGAGCCCAAGGAGGGGACGGATCAGCCAATTGATGGCATTGACGTTCTGTCCCACGCCGAGATCGACGACGTCGTCAACTACATGCGGATGGGGATGCTTGACCGTGTGGCAGCCAAGAAGAGGCGGGCCATGGTCACATCTCCGCATTGGTGGGATGACAAGATGTTGGTCACCGGCAAGTACGAGAAGGATGAGTTCGTGGCGAGGGTCATGGATCACATCGCGGACCAATACGATGGTCCGGTTGGGTCGGACCCACCGACATGGGATTTTCCAAGAATGGGTGCCGATAGCGACAGTCACCAGCCCGATGCCGCAAATTTTCGAAGATTATCGGTGTGAAGAGCTCCCCACGACGATGAAGACGGCATATCGGACGAGGAGAAGTCGGAATCGGACCCAGAAGAGGCCTACACCGCAGTGCGGTCGGTTGTATCTATACCGAAGCAAGCGGCTGAGGAGGCCCAGGAGAACCCGAAGGTCGCCGAGCTGAAGGAGAGGCTGATCAAGGCCTATCCGCGGCTATTCAGTGGCGTCGCCAACAAGAACCCTCCAGATCGCGGGAGGTTTGGTACGGCGAAGATCAAGCTGAAGCCGAACCCGAAGATCTATCGTCATCGGGAATACCAACTTCAGGGCGATCGGGCCGAGGCCATGAAGAAGCTGTTGGCCGAGTTCATTGAGCGGGGATGGATCGAACCCTCCGACAGTGAGTGGGCCAGCCCAGCCTTCATCGTACCCAAGAAGGAGAAGGGCGAGTGGAGGTTGGTGGTTGATTACAGAGGTTTGAACGAGCAGACCGAGCACGACTCGTACTCGCTTCCCCTGATCGACTCCATCCTCCAAAAGCAACAGAAAAAGCGGATCTTCACGGTGTTGGACCTGAAACACGGTTACCACCAGATGCCGCTACACCCGGACTCCAGGCCCTGCACAGCGATGTCGACGCCGCTTGGGCCCATGCAGTGGAAAGTGGTGCCTATGGGTGCCAAGAATGGCAACGCCGTTTTCCAGCGCATGATGGAGGACCTACTCGGTCCTGTCCGGGACTGTGCCGATCCCTTCGTGGATGACATCATCATCGGGTCCGGCACGGAGAACATGACTGAGGACGAGCTCATCGACGCGCACGAGAAGGATCTGCGCCGAGTGCTCAGCGAGTTGGACAAACACAACATGGTGTGCAAGCCCACCAAAGCCTCACTATTCGTGAAGGAAGTGGAGTTCGCGGGTCACGTGGTTGGTCACGGGCAACGCCGTCCCATGCCTGGGAAGCTGGCGTCCCTGCACCACTGGGAGAAGCCCCAGACCATCAGCGAACTCCGGTCCTTCATGGGGTTCTGCAACTACTATTCGGGCTATGTCCGGATGTATGCAGAACTGTCGGGGCCGCTGCACAAGATGCTGCAAGTGGGCAAGTTCGATGGCCGGAAGGGGAGCAAGAAGAAGCTTGGCTGGACCCCTGAGGCTGAGGATGCGTTCAACCGCCTGAAGGAGCGACTCCTGGGGCAGCTGGGACTGTTCCTGGTGGACCCGGACAAGGGATTCGTGCTACGGACAGACGCCTCGGACTATGCCGTGGGGGCAGTCCTCGAGCAAGTCCGGGACGACGGGACTCATGTTCCCGTGGCATTTTGGAGCAGGATCCTGGCCGAGGGCCAACGCCGAACATGGACCGCGAGGGAGAAGGAGACATACGCCATTGTATGTGCGCTCAGGAAGTGGTCTGGCCACATCGGACTGCAGCCGGTGGTGGTTTGCACGGACCACCAGTCCCTACAGAGCTGGCACAAGGAGCATGTCGACACCCCCTCAGGACCAGCGGCTAGGAGGGCCCGATGGCACGAGACGTTCGCCAAGTTCGACCTCAGCGTCGTGTATATCCCGGGGAAGGACAACACTGTGGCAGATTGCCTCAGTCGCTGGGCCTACCCCGCGGGCAAGGCGTGGATGGACATATCCAGCCATGGGGACGCTGAGGAGACCGAGGAGGCCAAGCGCATCATCGAGATGGAGAAGGTCATGGAGCAAGAGGGGGTCAAGTGCTTTGTGGTGATGGCAAACCGTACGGACCTGGCCAAGTTCCGGGGTGCCCGCGTCCAAGCTATTGGAGAGGAAACCCTCGAGCAATGGATGGTGGCCCCTGTAGAGCTAGTCAAGTCGGTGCTCACAGAGGACTGGTCGGATGACTACGCGGCATCCGAGCACTGGAGCAAGTACTGGAATGCCGTGAGCGCCCCGTCGGACGACGAATGGCCCGAGGGCTTGACCGAGGATGGCGACAAGTTGTTCCTCAAGGACAAGCTGCTGGTGCCCGAGAACCGAGTTGAGGAGCTCATTGACCATTGGCACAACGCCCAGCTCATGCATCCGGGCCGAGACAAAATGCAGCAGGACCTGGAGTGGCGTTTCAAGTTCCCTCCGGGGTACTACGCCATCCTGGACAGGTACTGCAGCGACTGTGCCGTGTGTCGGGCCACGAAGAGCCCCAACCACTCCACAGCGGGCAACCCGGTGTATACGGCTATACCGGAGGCCCCTATGCCGTCCGTGGCCATGGATGTGTTCGCCATGCCTGAGGTCACCGTGGAAGGAGAGACCTACGACTGTGTCATCCTGGCGGTGGACAGACACAGCGGGTATATCGTGGCAGTTCCGGGCAAGAAGTCCAAGAAGAAGGACAAGAAGCTCAAGCATGGAGTGGGGCTGCAGGCCAAGACCGTCGCTAATGCCATGATCAGGCATTGGCTGACGATTTTCGATGTCCCAGCTGTCATCTGCAGCGATCGGGGCAGTCAATTCGTGGGGACGTGGTTCAAGACGATGTGCAAGCACATGGGGATTCGGCATGCCAAGACCGTGGCGTACCACAGCCGGTCGAATGGCCGTGCTGAGGTGGCCGGGCGGCAGATGTTCGAGAAGTTCCGCCAGCTACACATTGACGAACCGGGCCGGAACTGGTATAACTCGCTGTGGAGAGTGCTCCAGGGGTATCACGACCTTCCAGGACCCACTGGACTGTCACCCCATCGCATCCTGTTCCTACGGGATCGAGTGTCACGCACTCTCCCGTGGATGAACCATGGCAAAGTGGCCCGGGATGCGAACGCTATGATGTCTGAGGCGGACGACACGGCGGCCAAAGTGTGCAAGGCACTTCAGGACGAGCATGACAAGAGGGCCAAGTACTTCAAGCAAGGAAAAGTCCAAAAGTATGCTCTCCAAGACACTGTGTGGGTGGAGCGGCACCACAAGGATGTCCTGTCCAGGCATCGGCAGGCATCTTGGTATGTGCCGGGGGTAATCGTGCGGAAGGTCGGACAGGATGTGTATGCGGCTGGTGTGGGGGATAACAAGATCCTGGACCGCGACCATACCCAGCTTCGTCCCCGAGCACCAGACCCCAGCGGACGTCCCGTCACCTTCGAATTCACGGCCGGCGATGTGGACTCGGACGATGAGGGTGAGGACGACGATTTCACCGCGGAGAGGATCCTGGCGGACAAGCCGGACCCGGGGACGCCTGGGGGGAGGCTTTACAAAGTCCGTTGGAAGGGATTCGCCGCATCCAGGGACTCGTGGGAGCCTCCGAGCAGTTTCGTGCCGAGGTATACCACGGTCTGGATGGACTACCTAAAGAAAAAGGGTATTTCTTTGGATGTCAAGGACGTATTGGTCCATTTGGTTGCTGCTGTAGCACCGTAATGGATCCCCCCTTGGCATTTTGTTTGTTTCTGTGAATGGGGAGACAAGTGAGGGCGTTCATCCGGGGATTTTTCGGCCTTGATCGGCCATATACCCCCTTCACTCGATCTCCACATATATATTGCATTGTGGTATACTTATTTAGGTCGACCGACGACGTTTTTCTATCTTTGATCCCCTTGGTCCATGTTGTAGATCAAGAGGAGACCGGATATGGCGTAGGGCGCTGATTATCAGTGTCCTCGCCCCTCCCTTGGGGCATGGGGGACGCCTACGACGTGTGTGGGGCCTCCATGTGTCCTTGGGACATGGAGGGGGGGTTTGGAGCCCATTGGGGTCCTCCCGTCCTCTCTTCATTGGTTTCTGAGCGGATACAACGCTCTGAGAAGGGGGGTGAAGCCGGTTCGGACCCCCGTGGCCATCTTGGGGTCACTTGGGGTGTGTATCTATGTGCCGGCAAGCCGCCATTGGCTGATATCATACTCTCTCATCCACCTGAACTAACCGGATGTGATAGTGTGATAGGTTTGGCCATTCCGGCTATGAGCGGCCATATTCAGAACCGAGGCACCGCCAGCGGAGATTTATATAGCAGAATATCAGGAATCAACAGGGTTTTATTATCATAATGTTTCCGTAATTTTTCAGCCTTTCGTTCTGATAGTCAATGTATCGGCGACTGTCAGTTGGCTCGCGATTTTGCGTTAACCGATTGGTTAACTGTTATTTCCAGATATTTTGGCGGAAACGTTTCTGAAGGGTCAGATTTCATCTGTAAAGGGTTCGTTGCTTCCGCATTTTTCTAAATAAGCACTCGAAACTTTAATCCGAATTTTTCGTGATGTCGAAATCGGATTTCCGACTTCGACATCGCCGCACTTGATTTGGACTTCTTCGATTGGTCGTACTCCTTTCCCTATGCCCGAATCAGGTTTCCCTTATACTTGCCACCCATTTGACTTGGAGATATAAGGGAAACAAAATCGAATCGTGGGATCACTTTGAAGAGCCATATCTACGCGCGAGTGTGAGGAATGAGAATAAGGAAGGTTGGGTTGGAACTGCCTTGGTCTCAACTTAATTTAGGAAGCATCAAACGCCTTTGGTGCGCACACATGCCCGGTGTAGCAAGGGAAAAGGGTCAAGAAGGTATAAAGTGATATATAACTCTTGGACCGTGCAACCGAATATTTTAATGCGACTTTCGAGTGTGCCGCATGGGTGTTGGGGTTGCATAGCAACTTTCCTTGGGTTCCTACGTATTTTTAACGTGAAGTTATGTCAATGGAGGGACATGGCATATCATGGTGGGAGCCACATTTTGAGGGTATTTGTTATATGCATGGTATATGTTTGATATGCTCACGCCAATGTTATATATCTTCGTGTGGCCGAAGAGATGGGGAGCCATACGTGACAAGGGCTTTGCCCATGTCCCAATTGTGGAATTCAAAGCGCTAGACCAAGTCTACCGCGTATGTATTGCTCATGGTATGTTTGACAAAGAGATCCATGGGTGCACTCCCATTTTCATGGGGCATGTAGATATTAGTGGCGAAGGTATCTCCATGCGCCCGATTGGGGATCCAAGTGGGGGAATTGTTCGCAAATGGTTCCAATCATTTGTGTATTGAACCATGAGCGGATATCTACACTCATGCGGTACACTCGAAAGTCACAATAAAATGTTCGGTTGCACGGTCCAAGAGTTATATATCACTTTATACCCTCTTGACCATTATCCCTTGCTATATCGGGCATGTGTACACACCAAAGGCGTTTGATGCTTCCTAAATTAAGTTGAGACCAAGGCGTTTGCAACCCAACCTTCCTTATTCTCTTTCCTCACACTCGCGCGTAGATATGGTCCTTCAAAGTGGTCCCACGATTCACTTTTGTTTCCCTTATATCTCCAAGTCAAATGGGTGGCAAGTATAAGGGAAACCTGATTTGGGCATAGGGAAAGGAGTATGACCACTCGAAGAAGTTCAAATCAAGTGCGGCGATGTCGAAGTCGAAAATCCGATTTCGACATCGCGAAAAATTCAGAATAAAATTTCGAGTGCTTATTTAGAAAATTGCGGAAGCAACAAACCCTTTGCTGATGAAATCTGACCCTTCAACGGAGTATCCGCCAAAATATCTGGAAATAACAGTTAACCCATCGGTTAACGCAAAATCGCGAGCCAACTGACAGTCGCCGATACATTGACCATCAGAACGAAAGGCTGAAAAATTACGGAAACATCATGATAATAAAACCCTGTTGATTCCTGATATTCAGATATATAAATCTCCGCTGGCGGCGCCTTGGTACTGAATATGGCCGCTCATAGCCGGAATGGCCAAACCTATCACACTATCACATCGGGTTAGGTCAGGTGGATGGGAGAGTATGATATCAGCCAATGGCGGCTTGCCGGCACATAAAAACACACCCCAAGTGACCCCAAGATGGCCACGGGGGTCCGAACCGGCTTCAACTCCCACATGTACATACCAGGCTTCAACCAAGGCATCATCCTCTAATATACAGTCCTTGTTGATAAAAAAAAACCTCTTCGAATTATTTTGGGCTTGATGCACCATTCCAAAAAAGATTGGGGGGTGTAGCATATCAATACATGTTGATACTGGCCAAAAATGTCAAAAATGGCCAAAACAAAGCCTCAAAATATGTACAATGGAGTTCGAAAAAAATTCGAAATCATGCATATTCGAGTGGGGCATATTCGAAATAGGGTGTATGCCCCTTCGTCGAATTTTTTTGGGCTTGGTTTCCCAACCCAAAAAAATTTGGGGGGAGTGACACGTGAGGAAATGCTAAAAATGGCCAAAAATGTCAAAAATGGCCAAAACAAAGCCCAAAGATATGTACAATTGAGTTCGAAATAAATTCGAAATCATGCATATTCGAGTGGGGCAGATTCGAAATAGGGTGTATGCCCCTTTGTCGATTTTGTTGGGCTTAGTTTCCCAACCCAAAAAAATTTGGGGGAAGTGACACGTGAAGAAGTGTCAAAAATGGCCAAGAATGTCAAAAATGACCAAAACAAAGCCCAAAAAAGTATGCAATAAAATTCGAAAAAAATTGAAACTTAAACATATTTGAGTCGTGCCACTCTCAAATAGGGTGGGTGTACACAGTTCATAATTATTGAAAGTCTACACACCTTGGTGTGTGACTTGGGGGTACACACACAATGTGCACACATGCAAAATGGCCAAAAAGGCAAAAATAGGCCAACAAAAAGCATCAAAATGTGTGGGATAGAGGTCGAAATAAATTCGAACTCATGCAAATTCGAGCCGAGCAACCTCGAAATAGGGTGTGAGTGTAAGAAAATAATTTTTTTTGAACTCAACAACCTCACCTGTAGCACTTGGGGGAACATGCATAATGTGCACACATGCAAACTGGCCACAAATGTCAAAAATAGGCCAACAAAAAGGATAAAAATGTGTGCCATAGAGGTCGAAATAAATTCGAACTCATGCAAATTCGAGTCGAGCGACCTCGAAATAGGGTGTGGGTTCAGGAAAATAATTTTTTCGAATTAAATAGTTCGCCCACTATGGATTGGGAGAAGTGCAAGAAATGAACAAGTGGAGTGATAACCTTCACTACACCCATGTAGTCTTGGTAAAGAGCAAGAAGTTGTCGTCATAGAGGTCGAAATAAATTCGAACTCATGTAAATTCGAGTCGAGCGACCTTCAAACAGGGTGCGGATGTCCTTCAAGTATTTTTTCGAATTAAATATTTCGCCAAGAATGGATTGGGGGAAGTGCAAGAAGGAGTGATAACCTTCACCAAACCAATGTTGTCTTGGCAAAGAGCAAGAAGTCAATTCCATCCATCTCCACCATAAGATAAGTATAAGATTGTAAGGATCTCCCATGTTGGTCAAGTCAAATAACTTTCTCCCAATGATATTTCGAAAATTTTGAACTCAATATCCAAAAGTTCCAACTTGCCAATGACCAAGGATGTCTATTCTTTAGCATGGTACATGGATGGACACCACAAACCTCAATCAAAGTAAACGCACAATGACAAAGGCGAGCAAAGACACTTTCCACACTTGGTCTTGATCCTTGTTGAAGTTCTCTCACATAGAGTATCACATAACATTCGAACAATGAACTTTACATAATGTCATCTTATACTTATCTATGAAATAGATAAGTAAACATACAAACAAGAGCACAACAAATACACACTCAGTTTTTTACTAATACCAAAGTGACACAATGGAGTACCATACACAACGAGCAACGCTACGGCGACAAAGATTCGTGTGTGTCGGACCTCTAACATGTGTGAACGGCAAAATCAGCCCCTCACACCAAACCAAGAGCACCAATCAAATTGTATGGGTCTAAAACCACAGAAATCCACGATCCCGTAAATTCAGACCCACAGAAATCAGAATTGGAAAATAAAAACTCAGTAGGCTCACGCCCGATCGCGATTTATGTCGCGCGCGCACCAGGCCAGAAAAGGAGTAATTCAGCACCCCTAGGATCTACTGCATCCCACCCCAAGGGTATGTTGTGTGTGTGGGGGGCTTGGATTGGTCTTGGGACCGATGCCGTGGGGGGTAACCCAAAGGGGGAAAGCCAACCCTATTGCACAGAGGGAGTCTAGAGGGGTGGGCGGGGGATTGGTGGTCCAAGCTGAGGGGGGGGGGGTCAAAATCAAACTTGCTTCAAACTTGCCCCTGCTGTCATGGGGTCCCCGCACACACCACGTCCCCAATAGGTGCCCAGGGAATCACCCATAACACTTTTTTTTACCACTTCTAAAATCACCTCGCAGAGGTTGTTAGATCAAAGCCAGGCAGGTGTATATATGGGGAAAACGCCACATACCCCCCCATTAGGGCCTATTCGCGTACCCTACCCCAAGGGGTTGAATTGTAGTTTAACCCCTTGTAAAATGTTTATTTTGTCCAATAAACGCATCCCCCAATGAGTTTTTGGTCCGGACCCCCCCAAACTCCCCCCACTTGAAACCCACTTTTTAGGGGGGGTTTGGTTTGGTTTGGGTCAAGGCCTGTGCCGGACGCCCTGGCCCATGGTCAGCACTCGCCTTTGTGCCGACACGACTGGGCTAGGCGAATCGCGGTTGTCCGGTCCCAAGGCCTGCCGGACTGTTGACCGCCCCCGTACCCCGTGGTGGCACACACGGGAGGGAGATGCCGCCGTGCCTGTGTGTGTGGCGCGCGCGGGGCAGGAGGGCGGGGCGTGCATGCTGGTGGCGCTCGCAGGGCATGACGGGTCACACGGCTGCGCCGCGCCTGGCCCTGCCCGCTGGCGCCGGTGCCGCTCCAGTGTTTCTGGTTTCCCCCGCTGCGGCTTGGTCCGTCTGTGTCGCCGCTTGTAGTGGCGTCCCGGCTGTTCGTGTGGTCGTCGGGTGTGAACCAGGGTCCGCCACCACCGGGCCCTGGCTGCTTGTGGTGGAGGCGCGTCGGGGGGGGGGGGGGGGCGTGTGGGGGGTTGTGTGATGCCTGGTGCTCCAGGCCCCGGCAGGGAGGCCATGGGAGCCTGACGCTGAGCCCGCCGGGGGAGTGTTCGGACTGGACACGCCGCCTCCCGGTCATTGACATGCTGCCAGCGGCCCCACGACTGCATGAGGCACGGGGGCGCGCTCCCTGGGCGCTCGACTGGGGGGGTCCACACCTCCTGACTGCTCTAGGCACTGGTGGTGTTGTCGTGGACTGGACCATCCGCCCACGGCGCTGAGGGACGGCAGGAGGAGGGGCTCCAGGGCGCGCTGAGCGCTGCCCTGCCCTGGAGCCTGCCCGGGCTCGGGGCCTGGGTGGCGGTGCTACTGCCCGCGTAAACGGGGGGGCCCAGAGGGCACACCACCCGAGTGACCGCTCCGTTTGGAAGGGGGAGGGGGGGGCAGGGGTCGGCAGGTGGCTGTCTGGCCTCCAGGGGTCGCCCACAACTGAACTGGAGTGCACGGGGCTGTGCTGGCCTAGGCGTCTGTGATGAAGTTGGAGGGGCACGCCCACACCTGGAGGTTCCCTAGGCAGGCCGCTCAAGGGATACCCACAGCAGTCAATCTGCGAGCCCTTCACAGCCTCCACTTTTTAGGCCCTGAGGGTGCCGACTCCGTGCACCTCTCCCGTCGGGGGGCAGGCTGGGGGGGGGGGGGTAGTGGTGGTTGGGTCTACCTGCTCACTTGTTTGGGAGAGGAGGACCACCTGCTGGGTTACCATGCGGGTCCCAGATCCCAACATACCTATCGTTCGGCGTCCGCTCCCTGTCCGTGAGGGGAGGGACCTTGATCACCATGTGACGGCCTGCAGTGAGGGTGCGGGGGTGCGAGGGCATGCTGGGGGGGGGGGCTGTGCTGGGCCTGCTTTCGGCCCCATTTCTTTTGGGGGGGCAGCAAAAGGCCTGCTCCCCTGTTTCCTGGTCCCCAAGGGGGACCAGCCCACGGCCTGCACCCTCGCTTTGTGGTGGCTGAAATTTGGGCCGACAAGGCTTTTTAGGGGGGGGATGGGGGGGGTGGGGGGCTGGGGGGGGTCAAAAATGTCGAAAAAATGACCCCCCCTTTTTTTGGGTCGAAAATCATGAATCTTTTGGTTTTTTTTCGATTTTGAGCCGAAAAAGTCTTTCCGGGTCCCGACTCCATAGGGTTCGTATGGGGCGGAGTGGGACGAGCGCTTATGCAGTTTATGCACTTTTCAGCCATTTTTGCTATGTTGGCGGTTTTGGCAGCCTCGGTGACCCCGTGGTACCCACCCTGAGGGGTGTGAGTGGGGATGTTGTAACAGTATATGCCTACTAGGATACGAAAGGACGTTTTTTGCACTCTCTAGCCTTGCTTATGGCCGTTCACAACCCGTGCCAAAGACGCTAAATGACTGTTTCCACCAATAATGGCCTAGTGAATGGGCCGGTACACAACCTGCTGATGCAGTTTTTCACCCTAGGCAGCTCAAAAATCGAAGTTTTGGAAACTTGTTTTTTTGATATTGTGACCACCCAAAATGACCATCCAAGCTATGCAAAGCATGTTTTAGGCCGTATTTACGTGTTTTTCACCCTATTTGGGTAACAGGTCGGGGGGGGGGGTCTCCCAAGGGACGGGTGCACAACCTGCTTATGCAGTTTCTCAACCCGGAGAGCTCCAAAATCGAAGTTTTCGAAACTTGTTTTTTTGATATTGTGACCACCCAAAATGACCATCCAAGGTATGTAAAGCATGTTCTAGACCGTATTTACGTGTTTCTCACCCTATTTAGGTATCAGGTCGGGGGGGGGGGGGGGCTCCGAAGGGACGGGTGCACAACCTGCTTATGCAGTTTCCACCCCGGACAGCTCAAAAACCGAAGTTTTCAAAACTTGTTTCTTTGACATTGTGACCACCCAAAATGACCATCCAAGGTATGTAAAGCATGTTTTGGGCCGTATTTACGTGTTTCTCACCCTATTTGGGTATCAAGTCCGGGGGGGGGGGGGGCTCCCAAGGGATTGGTACACAACCTGCTTATGCGGTTTTTCACGCTTGGCAGCTCAAAAATGGAAGTTTTCAAAACTGGATTTTTTGATTTTGTGAGCAACTAAAATGACCATCCAAGGTATGCAAAGCCTGTTTTAGGCCGTATTTACGTGTTTTTCACCCTATTTGGGTATTAGGTCCGGGGGGGGGGGGGGGGGGGGGGCTCCCAAGGCATTGGTACACGACCTGCTTATGCAGTTTTTCACCCTGGGCAGCTCAAAAATCGAAGTTTTCGGAATTTGTGTTTTTGACATTGTGACCACCCAAAATCACCATCCAAGCTATGTGAAGCATGTTTTAGGCCGTATTTACGTGTTTCTCGACTTATTTGGGTATCTCGTCGCGGGGGGGGGGGGGGGGGGCTCCTCGGGGATCGGTACACATTGCTTATGCAGTTTTTCCCCCTGGGCAGCCCAAAAAATCGAAGTTTTCGAAACTTGTTGTTTTGATATTGTGACCACTTAAAATGACCATCCAAGGTATGTAAAGCATGTTTCAGGCCAAATGTACATGTTTTTTACCCTATTTGGGTATCAGATTGGGGGGGGGGGGGCTCCCAAGGGATTGGTACACAACCTGCTCATGCAGCTTTTCACCCTAGGCTGCTCAAAAATCGAAGTTTTCGAAACTTGTTTCTTTGATACCGTGATCACCTAAAATGATCATCCAAGGTATGTAAAGCATGTTTTAGGCCGTATTTATGTAGTTTCCACCCTATTTTGGGTGTGTGTTGCTCGGGGTGGATTCTCTGCGAGGTGGACTTGCCGAAGGCAATAGAATTTGCGGCATTTGCGCTAAAAAAAAATACTGCGCGCAGAAAAAAAATGTCTCAGTATTTTTTTTTAGCGCTGAGTATTTTTTTTTAGCACGGAATATTTTTTTTTAGTGCGGAATATTTTTTTTTAGCTAAGAAAAAATATTTCCTCTAAAAAAAATAATCCGCATCTAAAAAAAAATACAGAACCCTGTCCCCACCCCCCTCCTTTGCGAGAGCAATGTCCTTGTCAGAGCAACCGTTGGTGTTGTTTCCGCAACTTTTGGACCCTGTACGCACATCGTGCAGGACCCCCCTGTACGCACAGCATGCAGGACCTAAATAGGTTGACCTGTTTCTGTAACTTTTGGAACCATAGCCTTGTTTTGCCTTTATTAATACACCCCCTTGTCAGAGCACCAGTTGGTGTTCCTTCCATAAAATCACCTCGCTGAGGTTGTTAGATCAAAGCCAGGTAGGCAGACGTATATAGGGGAAAACGCCACATATCCCCCATTTTGGGCTTATTCGCGTACCCTACCCCAAGGGGTCGAATTATTAGTTTAACCCCTTGTAAAATCATTATTTTGTCCAATAAACGCATCCCCCAATGAGTTTTTGGTTCGGACCCCCCCAAACCCCCCCCACTTGAAACTCACTTTTTAGGGGGGGGGTGGGGGTGGGGGTGGGGGGGGATGGCGGGGGGGTCAAAAATGTCAAAAAAATGACCCCCCCTTTTCTTGGGTCGAAAATCATGAATCTTTTGGTTTTTTTCGATTTTGAGCCGAAAAAGTGTTTCTGGGTCCCGACTCCATAGGGTTCGTATGGGGCGGAGTGGGACGAGCGCTTATGCAGTTTATGCACTTTTCAGCCATTTTTGCTATGTTGGCGGTTTTGGCAGCCTCGGTGACCCCGTGGTACCCACTCTGAGGGGTGTGAGTGGGGATGTTGTAACAGTATATGCCTACTAGGATACGGAAGGACGTTTTTTGCACTCTCTAGCCTTGCTTATGGCCGTTCACAACCCGTGCCAAAGACGCTAAATGACTGTTTCCACCAATAATGGCCTAGTGAATGGGCCGGTACACAACTTGCTGATGCAGTTTTTCACCCCGTGCAGCTCAAAAATCGAAGTTTTCGAACTTTGTTTTTTTGATGTTGTGACCACCCAAAATGACCATCCAAGGTATGTAAAGCATGTTTTAGGCTGTATTTGCGTGTTTTTCATCCTATTTGGGTATTAGGTCCGGGGGGGGGGGGTCTCCCAAGGAATTGGTACACAACCTGCTTATGCAGTTTTTCACCTTGGGCAGCTCAAAAATCGAAGTTTTCGAAACTTATTTTTTGATATTGTGACCACCCAAAATGACCATCCAAGGTATGTAAAGCATGTTTTAGGCCGTATTTACATGTTTTTCACCCTATTTGGGTATAGTGCTGGGGGGGGGAGGGGGGTCCCAAGGGATTGGTACACACCCTCTTATACGGTTTTTCACCCCGGGCAGCTCAAAAACGAAGTTTTCAAAACTGGGTTTTATGATTTTGTGATCACCTAAAATGACCATCCAAGGTATGTAAAGCATGTTTTAGGCCGTATTTACGTATATTTCACCCTATTTGGGTATTAGGTCCCGGGGGGGGGGGTGTTTCCCAAGGGATTGGTACACAACCTGCTCATGCAGTTTTTCACCCTGGGCAGCTCAAAAATCGAAGTTTTCAAAACGG